>PITA01027448.1:0-20963 GCA_004023965.1 Spilogale gracilis | reverse complement strand
TGTATCTTCATTCTCATTGGTTTCCATGAAGTGTTTCAGTTCTTCTTTGATTTCTTGGTTGATCCACATATTCCTGAGTAGGCTCTTCTTTAGCTTCCAAGTGTTTGATTTTCTCCTGAACTTTTTATGGTGATTGAGTTCCAGTTTCACGGCATTGTGGTCAGAGAATATGCAGGGAATAATTTCAATCTTCTGGTATTGGTTGAGCCCTGATTTGTGACCTAGTATGTGGTCTATTCTGGAGAAAGTTCCATGTGTACTCGAGAAGAATGAGTATTCTGCTGTTTTAGGGTGACCTGAGCCGAAGGCAGACATGTAATGACTGAGCCACCCAGGCACCCCTTAAATTGACTATTTTTTAGAAAAGTTTAAGTTTCACAGCAAGAATGGGAAAGATATAGAGTATTGAGTTATCATTTGCACTCTTAAACAACACTGGCAGTTTTCCTTGGTTTTATAAGATATTTAATTGCTCAGATTCAACTGCCAAGTAATATACTAACTACTCCATATTTACTGTAAAGGCTGGTAACCATATAGCTCTCTGGATTCTATGTGATATTCCTCTCCTGTCTGTGCATTTTATATATTTTATTAACACACAATGCATTTTTACTATATTTACATAATTATCTTTTAGAACTTTTTTTAAAAAAAGGAAATAAATTTTATTTTATCTCCATTTATTCAACTTTCAATCCTCTGCATTCTTTGGGTAGATGTAAGCTTCTGAAGATACTCTATTTCTTCCACCTGTGGAGGTCTTTAAGGTTTTGTTTGTGTGTTTATTTCAGAAAGTTTATCTGCACTTAAATGATATTTCAGTGGATTAGAATTCTGAGTTAATGGTCTTTCCTTTCCTTTCAGTACTTAAAAATGTCCTTTTATTATGTTCTTATTTGCCTAGGTTTTTATAGAAGTCAGTTGTAATTCTCATCCTTGTTACCATAGAAGTAATATGTGTTTTTCATCTGACTTATTTTAAGATATTTTATTTGATTTGATTTTTAGCACTTTGAATATAATAAAATATGTCTGAGACTCTGTGTATATTTTAATTTATCCTACTTTGTGTTCATTGAGCTCTCTGGGTCTGTGGTTCAATATCTGCCATCAATCTTGAAAACTTCTTCAATATTATTTCTTAAAATGTTTCATCTGATCTGCTTTATTTTCTCTCTTCTTTTTGAATTTCAACTATGCATATACAAAACTGGTATTTTCTCATAGTTCCTAGGCAGTCTCTTCTGTTTTCTTTTGTTTCTTTTCCTTTATGTTCTTTATGTTTCATTTTGGGTGATTTTATGGACTCTTCCCTTAGCTATGCTAAGTCTACCAATGAACATCATGGAGGCATTATTTATTTTTTTAGGTTACTATATTTTTAAGTTCTGGTATTTCCATTTTAAACTTTTCTTATAGTGTTTGTTACACTGATGAGATTATCCACATGATCTTACAGGTTGTCTATCTCTTCCATTAGATTCTTGAGCATATTAATCGTGTTAATTTTAAATTTTTTTTCTTAGAATTAATCTAAGTCTGGTCTGATGATTGCTTTGTCTCTTGATTTTGTTTTCTATTGCTCTTTCATTTGCTTAATTTGTTCAAAACTGAACACCTTCTCAAGGAGGGTATCTACTCAGGTGCATGTGTTTTATTCTTGGAAAAACTTCTGTCCAGCCTTCTGTGTATGGCTTTATGTGATTTTTAAAAACTATTTTATTTATTTAGTTGGCAGAGAGAGAGATCACAAGTACGCAGAGAGGCAGGCAGAGAGAGAGGAGGAAGCAGGCTCCTTGCTAAGCAGAGAGCCCGATGCGGGCCTCAATCCCAGGACTCTGAGATCACAACCTGAGCTGAAGGCAGAGGCTTTAACCCACTGAGCCACCCAGGTGTCCTTTATGTGACTCTAATAGAGAGCTGCACAGAACTTGAGGTTTATTGGTATGGTCACACTCAGTCACACATGTGCAGGTGTCAGCAACTTCAAAGCCCTTACTGATACCTGTTTCTTTATCAAGTAGACTGCCAAAGCATCCTTGTCAATGACTATTTCCCCACATTGGTTTCGGACCTTTCCTTTGCACTGTGCCTAAGGAAGAATGGATAGATCTCGGAGGACTTGCAGGACTCACAACTGTATTCCACTGTCGTCTATGCTACACGTGTTATCTTTGGGATGGGAAAGAGGAATGTTTTCTTGTGTTCTGATTAAGCCAGGGTCTTAGGATGGGGCTGTGTTCCTGGGTCACAGTAGTATGGCCTGTATAACACTAGCTTTTCCTACAATTGTAGAATAGGAATAGAATGTATCCCTGGTCATTCTTGAAAATGATACTTTTCCCTCTTTTATCTCCCCGTACTGGAATGGTTTTCTTTTTTTTCTTTTCTTTTCTTTTTTTTTTTTAAGATTTTTATTTACTTACTTGACTGAGAGAGAGAGAGAGAGAGAACAAGCCACTGGGCGAGGGTTTTATAGGCAGAGGAAGAAAGAGAAGCAGACTCTCCACTGAGCAAGGAGCCAATGCTGGACTCGATCCTAAGACCTGGGATCATGACCTAATCCGAAGACTGATGCTCAACCAGATGAATCACCCAGGAATCCCTGGAATGGTTTTCTTCCAGTACCCTAAAGCGGTACTCTTTGCTGTCCTTCCCCTGCAGATTAAGGCATTAAGGCATTAAGACCTATTTCTATAAGGGGGATAGCAATGTGTATGGATAGAGTGATGTCTGTAGACCACTCCTGGTCCCGACCCTGGCACAGCCAGCTCCTCAATAAAAGTTTTCTCTAGTTTTTCCCTGATATTTCCTATTGGTCTGTGGTGGCATTTGTGGAGGCAAAGCTTAAAAGAATGTACTTGCCTCCAAAGCCTTCATATTCACATTACCTTGCACTCAATCTTTAGCAATTAAATGAAAATCTTTAGCTGCATCTTTTCACAGGAAATATGAAGACTGGTGGTGTTTGGTGAATTCAGATAAGCAAGTGTTCAGGTCCTATTTCTCCCTGTAGTACTTGTCTCTCCCTATATTTTTGGTTACTTGGTTGCTCTATGACTTAATTTACCCTAATGGCCTAAAAAAGTAAGTAATTTTGGTTTTATTTTTCCTCCTTCCTTGTAAAGATTGAGGTAATGTTATTTCTCACCTGAAACAGGGATGATCTTGTTCATTTACTTAAACCCTCCAAGCTATGACTTCAAGTTTGTTTGTTTTTTTCCTAAAATGGGGGATACTAAATCCCCTATAAGGGATTATCGAATGCCAACATTTTGGAATATAAGATATTTCCAACAATCTACTTCAGGTTGTTTAAGAAGTTCTTTACTCCTATGTCCCTTCTATAGAAAGAAAATAATCAGGGCTCTGACCTAATTATTTGTGATTAATTGTATGTTACTTCCTCCCCCTCGACATGAGACAAGAACATGTGGTATGGATGTCCACATTTCCATTTGATGCACACACACATCAGCATACAAACATATACAAGCACAGTCACTGGAATCAGGCATTTCAATTGATTGCCAGGAGAGAACACATGCTAGGGCCATCTGTCATCTGTAAAATGTAATATAAGAAAATGCATGCACTCATAGTTACTGAATAAAAGACTATTTTGGCACTTAATCAGATGAATAATGTTAACAGCACATTTTTTGAACCATTAAATTAAGTTACTGCTTGTTAATTTTTCTGGGATTCCCAAAATGAATTATAATTTGGCTGTTACTTTCTTAGTCACTTCTATCTGCTACAGAAAGGACCAAGTAGATTACAGTAATCCTGCAAGTCTATTAAAGGTTCATTTTGTTGTTAAATATTTTGTGGAACAGATAACCAAATGGAGCAGGAAGACATTTCAAATATAGTGGTCAGTCAGGCAGACTTCAAAATATGTACATTATGTTTACAAAGTCTATGATGTTAAAAAATATATATTATATATACTTGCCACTATGTTCATTCATTAAAGTGTCATAACTTGGACATTTTATATTTGAAAATAAGTAAATGATGAAGCAAATTGAAGACTGGTTTTGAAATTCAAAAATATGAATGCCATGCAACTTTCATTATTCTCTTTCTGATATGAAGTCTCATATTTTTTTTAAAGATTTTATTTATTTATTTGACAGAGAGATATCACAAGTGGGTAGAGAGGCAGGCAGAGAAAGAGGAGGAAGCAGGCTCCCCACTGAGCAGAGAGCCCGATGCGGGCCTCAATCCCAGGACCCTGAGATCATGACCTGAGCTGAAAGCAAAGGCTTTAACCCACTGAGCCACCCAGGCGCCCTCATATTTTTTTCTCAAAGAATTTTTTTGTGGTTTGATTTGTGTTTCTTTTTTATTTTTTTATTCTTCAGTGTTCCAAGATTCATTATTTATGCTACACACCCAGTGCTCCATGCAATACATGCCCTCAATACCCACCACCAGGCTCACCGATCCCTCTTCCCCCTCCCTTCCAAGACCCTCAGTTCATTTCTAAGTCCAAAGTCTCTTATGTTTCATCTCTTTCCCTGATTTACACTACTTCCCATTTCCTTTCCCTGTCCTGCTGTCCTCTCTATTACTCCTTATGCTCTACAAGTAAGTGAAACCATGTGATACTAGACTTTCTCTACTTGGCTTATCTCACTCAGCATAATCCTTCCAATCTGATCCATGATGCCACAAAAGTTGGGTATTCATCCTTTCTGATGGAGGTGTAATATTCCATTATATATATGGACAGTATCTTCTTTATCCATTGGTCTGATAAGGTCATCTTGAATCTTTCCACAGTTTGGGAATTTTAGCCATTGCTGCAATGAACATTAGGGTCCATATGGCCCTTCTTTTCACTACATCTGTATCTTTGGGGTAGATACCCAGTAGTGCAATTGCAGGGTCATAGGGTAGCTCTATTTTTAATTTTTTAAGGAATCTCCACACTGTTTTCCAAAGCGGCTGCACCAACTTGCATTCCCACCAACAGTGTAAGAGGGTTCCCCTTTCTCCACAGCATCTTCAACACTTGTTGTTTCCTGTCTTAATTTTGGCCATTCTGACTGGTGTAAGGTGGTATCTCAGTGTGGTTTTGAATTGAATTTCCATGATAGTTAGTGATGATGAACAAGTTTTCATGTGTCTGTTAGCCATTTGTTTGTCTTCTATGGAGAAGTGCCTCTTCATGTCTCCTGCCCATTTTTTGATGTGATCATCTTCTTTTTTGGATGTTGAGTTTGAGTAGTTCTTTATAGATCCTGGATATCAACCCTCTGTCTGTAGTGTCATTTGCCAATATCTTCTCCCATTCCGTGGGTTGCCTCTTTGTTTTGTTGACTGTTTCCTTATCTGTGCAGAAGTTTTATTTTGATGAAGTCCCAAAAGTTCATTTTCGCTTTTGTCACCTTTGCCTTTGGAGACGTGTCTTGAAAGAAGTTGCTGTGGCCAGTGTCAAAGAGGTTACTGCTTATGTTCTTCTCTAGGATTCTGATAGATGCCTGCTTCATGTTGAGGTCTTTCATCTATTCCAGTTTATCTTTGTGTGTGGCCTAAGAGAATGGTCTAGTATCATTCTTCTATACATAGCTGTCCAATTTTCCCAGCACCTTTTAAGAGACTATCTTTTTTTTCCACTGGATATTTTTTCCTGCTTTGTCAAAGATGATTTGACCATAGATTTGTGGGTCCATATCTGGACTCTCTACTCTGTTCCATTGGTCTATTTGTTTTTGTGCCAGTACCATGCTGTATTGGTGATCAAAGCTTTGTAATAAAGCTTGAAATCAGGTAACGTGATGCCCCCAGCTTTGATTTGTGGTTCTTTAAAAGCCAACTAATAGGGTGCTTGGGTGGCTCAGTGGGTTAAAGCCTCTGCTTTCGGCTCAGGTCATGATCTCAGGGTCCTGGGATCCAGGCCCGCATCGGGCTCTCTGCTCGACAGGGAGCCTGCTTCCTCCTCTCTCTCTCTGCCTGCCTCTCTGCCTACTTGTGATCTCTCTCTCTCTGTCAAATAAATAAATAAAATCTTTTTTTAAAAAAGCCAACTAATAGCATTAGAGTAAGTGTAAGGTATATTAAAAGTCCTTGATGAAAACTTGAAACTGATACTTGTAATTATTTGCTTTAACTGAATTAATGAATTTCCTTTTTATAATGTATTTATAAAAGGATTGATGGAAAATTCCAACTTTTAAACCTCACAGCCCCATCTGATAATTGAACTCATGCTGTCCTTACTGGTCTACAATTTGATAATCAACAATTATATAACCTTTCTCAATATATCAGTTGCAAAACAGTTTCTCTAGGCTGTAAATAGAAAAAAATTACTGTTTCTCCCACATACACTCTCAGTTTTGTCATGAGTATAGAATCCCGATTTGTGAGTTACTGGCAAATTTTCTAGTCAAACTCCATGGTCCAGCCTCCTGCAATGAGGATGGTAAGGAAACATAAGCCGTTCTTAGATGAAGTTTTAGGGGAAACACTTTAAAGATCTGTGACTCAGTTGGGAAGCAACCTTTAGTGCTCTTGTGCTGTTCTAATTCCTGCTGCTTCACATATGGCAGGACAGAGCTAGAGCAGCCATATCAGGACCAAGATGAAAAGGCTAAAAGAAACATAGAAACTTGACCCTCATATCCTCAACTGCAGAAACAATGCTTGTGACTGCCTACTTCTAGGTGTCTTGTTATATGAGAAAAATACACTCCTTTATGTGTTGACCACTGTAATCAGGTATCCAATAATAGCACTCACCTGCATTTTTTATCTAAATGTGTAATAATACCCAGATATGAATGAAAAGAATATACTTCCTCTATGCAATATCAAACATAAGATTGTGACCAATTCCTGTTATCTAAGTCATCTCTCAAAATATTTGTTTATATTTTTCAGTTTTGTTTTTATTGTCTACATGTCATGTACAGCCCTCATATTTCAGTTGCTTATTATTTTCTCTTCCTGAATTTGGTCATAATAACCTATGCTTTATGTCCCAGACCAAAAAAAGAAATCTTCTTTCCTAGATTCATGGCCCATTACTGGCTTTTCTATATCAGACACTCATTTTTCTAGTTGGAAGGTAGTAGGAATATCCTGCATATACCAAACTGTAATTAGGGTAGGAATATCTCCATCAAAAGCTGAAGGTGTTAATTTATCTATCTATCTATCTATCTATCTATCTATCTATTATGTATGTATTTATTTACTTACTTACATTTATTTGACAGAGAGAAACACAGCTAGAGAGAGAACACATGCAGGGGAAGTGAGAGAGAGAGAGAACAGGGGAAGTGAGAGAGAGAGAGAACAGGGGAAGTGAGAGAGAGAGAGAAGCAGGATTCCCACAAAGCAGGAAACCCAATGAGAAGGTTGATCCCAGGATTCCAGGATCATGACCTGACCTGAAGCCAGATGCTTAATGACTGAGCCACTCAGATGCCCCATTAGATGGTGTTAATTTAGACAAAAGATTAAAGGAAAATTTTGTTTTAATCTATTAACCAGGGCTATATTCAATGGCAATTTCTGGTGGAAAAATTATTTGTAAAACCAGAGAAAATGGTTGATAATGATATTTCTGTGATGAGTGGAAAAATATCTTATACATTTTTTAATGAAATAATTAAACATATTCAACCAAACACTGATTTGGCATAGTATTCCATAGAGAGTAATGTCTTGGGGTATATTGTGTCTTTATTTATAATTCCCATCAAGAGTAAGTTAGGAAGCTACTAGAATTACTCAGAACTTCTTTTTTTAAAGGTTAGCCCAGACTAGCAGTTTATAGGCATATATGTTAAAATTTTTTTTCATGCATATGCTAGGCTGCTTTCTGTTAGTAAATGGGAATGCTTAATATGAAATAACAAAATTTCAAGAGTCTCTACTTGTTTGAGATATTGTATGTCTTGTGAGAAGTAATTTCACAAGTTTTCAGTTCTCAAAGAACAAAATTATGGAAGAAATATTATAATGGTGGTTTTGACAACTTGAAAAACGGAAACATAGAAACCCATAGACTTGATTTGAATTCTAATTCTACCAAAGAAATTTTGAGTACAATACTTATTATGAGATACAAAGTAAGTATCTTTAGTAGTAGTTTTAAATTCAAATAATTTGGAGCTATTCATCAGGCAAGTCATTAAAATACCTTCTTAATAACACTAACTATAATCACACCTATAGGCTCAATTTCAAAAGGAAAATACACACAGGCACTTCTGGAACAAACTTTGCAAATGGGTTCATCTACTTAATCTAAAAACAGATCTTGGGAAACAAAATTAGAGGGTGTAAAATACATTTTTAAACTTTATTCCTTGCACCAAAAAACTAAATCAGGGCACTGTGATTGGGGAAAAAAAAAAAAACAGCTCTAATTAATCCCCTTCATATTAAAAGAAACGAGTCTGGAATAGGTATAAAGCAATTTGATACTTGTAACTTTCCAAAGTCTAGTCTGACCTCATTTTTTCTTTCCTTATTCTAGAATTTCATTCAAAAATCTACCTAGAGTTTGAGAGAGATGAATGATTCAACCAAGACTCAGAGAACAAGAACTATCATTACTCAACATTTTTGTTGAATAAAGACAAAACCTACTCTAGCATCTCTCAGATTTACCAAATCTATTTTTGCCCTACACTTCCTTCATAGTCAGGGACATAAGATCAAGAACAAGATTTCCCTGGGCCATCATCTTTTTTCTTCATTGAAATGTTGCATGGAACAACTTTGTGCCATCTATGTATGATATTGTAACTAGAAATTTTATCTTGAGTCATCACTTCTTGCCTGCAAATCATTAAGATTTATTTTAATAAGAAAAAACACTCAGAAAACCTTCTAGCTAGTTTAAGAGAGATTCAGTGCACTTGAGCTAAAGCGTGGCAAAGGGGAAAGAGAGACAGAAAATGGTCTACAGCTGTGGTTCCTTCAGTGGGCAGCAGATTCAGAGTTTCTGAAATTGGGATGGGGACTGAGAATGTGCACTTCTATTAAGCTCCAAGGTGACATTAATGCTGGCAGTACAGAACTATCCTTTCAAAACAACTGGACTAAAACTTTTCTACTCCAAGGGTGGTCTGTATACCAGCAGCACTTACTAGAAACTTATTAGAAATAGAAACTATCAAGCCCAACTCCAGCCCTCCTGTATCTAAATCTGCGGGGATTTTTTTGTTATTTTGTTAGTTTGTTTTGTTTTGTTTTGTTTTTAAAGATTTTATTTATTTGGCAGAGAGAAACACAGCAAGAGAGGGAACACGAACAGCGGGAGTGAGAGAGGGAGAAGCAGGCTTCCCACCGAGCAGGGAGCCCGATGTGGGGCTCGATCCTCGGTCTCCGGGATCATGACCTGAGCCGAAGGCAGTGGCTCAACAAACTGAGCCACCCAGGTGCCCTAAATCTGCGTTTTTCAAGATCCTCAGAAGGTTCCTATGAAGAGTAAGGTCTGAGATATAATGTACAGGTCTAAAATGAAGACTAGGAAGGATCAATAGTGTTTGGAAAGAATGAAAGAAGGTCCCGCACGACCAGAGCTACCACCTCAAGAATTAGGTAGAGAGCAGTAATGATGTTTAGTAAGCTTCTTCTATGCATGGGTGGAGATGTGACAAAAATTTAGTTATTTAACAGAATTTCCACAAACTCCAAATTCTAACATAAAAAATAATGCACAAGGGAAGCCCTGAAAGTATATACAGGTTATGAGTGTCCTCTTCTGAAAACTGAGAATGAGAACATGGTTTGTCTATCAGGTCCTTGCTCTGCAAACAGGGAAAAATATTCAATTCCTGGCTGATTCTGGACTTAGGTTTCCATCAGTTTGGGTAAGAGCTCTAGTCTCAGGCCAGGTAAGTAAATCATCTCCTTGCTTCCCACAGGTTAGCCAATCTCTTGCTTTTTTTTTTTTCCTAAAGATTTTATTTATTTGACAGACAGAAACACAGCCAGAGAGGGAACACAAGCAGGGGCAGTGAGAGAGGGAGAAGCAGGCTTCCTGCCGAGCAGGGAGCCTGATGTGGGACTCTATCCTGGGTCTCCGGGATCATGACCTGAGCCGAAGACAGTCGCTCAACCAACTGAGCCACCCAGGCGCCCCCAATCTCTTGCTTTTTTATGTTAACAAAAATGGAAAGTAACTGCACTCGTTTTGTTTTTTTTTTAAATGAGTAAGTGGATTATTAAATTAAGCAAAGAGGTTCAAATACAATACAAAAATGGGGCTGTTCCTCTATTCTATGTACTTTCTGTCTTGGGGGAAGATGAAATTTCAGCCAACTCATTCGTCTCTGAGGACTCAGTAAATGATGTCAAGAACCAAGAATTATAGGCAGAAATATTTTTGAAAGACGAGTGGCTAAACATATGCTCTACTCATCAGTGGAGTACAGCAGTCATGGAGCAAACAGCCCACATCCAAATCCAGGCACCCTGCTGAGTGGCTATGAGATTTTTGGGAATTTACTTCACATCTCTAAATTTAAGGCTTTTCATATCAATCTTACATTAATCTTAATTCATGGTTTATGTGAGAATTAAATGAGATAATAGGCAAGAAGGCACAGTACCTGAAAGTTAATTTCTCAGTATTTTTAGGTATCTTCTGTTTTTTCTTACCCATTGGCCATAATAAATACAGAATCAATAAATATGCCATATTTTCCTGGCTATTCCTGAAAATCTGGACTGTATCAGAAGCAGCAGGCCAGAACTGTATTACAGTTTTCAACCACTGGGTTGCACACTGACCTGCCAAGAGCTCTTCTTTCACAGATGAGCTTCCCCACTGCTATCAAAAACAACACGTAAATGGTTGTTTAATGTGAAAACCTTTATAGTGGCGATTAGAAGACAAAACACTGAAATGAGCAAGCTATGCTATGCACTGAAACAATTAGTTCTATTTATAAACAAGAGAGAAACAACTTTGCAGGACATCAAACTGCCACAAAAGACATGTGAAGTGCTTTTTCACAATATGTTAAAATTTTGCTCTGTTAATATTCAACAGAGCACTGTTGGGGGGAATAAAGTTCTTTTAAAACAGTGACATAGCACAAACTTGACCCAAATATTTTGATTGATGGTGTGTTTTTTATACAAATGATCATGTAGTTATTCTGTAATAATGATAGCATGTTAATTTTTACAGACTTTTTAGATGTGCTTTGAATCTTTTAATTCTTTAACTGAGAAATCAAGTGTCTGAGAGTTTAAGGGGAAAAATTAGAGAAAGAGAGAAATTAGAGAAAGAGAGAGACTGAGAACTCTGTCAAAGTACCTCTCTGTTGAGAAGAAACCAGAGAAATGAGAGGAACTGAGACCAGAACTGCAGACTGATAATACAGAGATAGCTCTGTTTCCCTGTCCACATCCAGGATGCTGTCTTTCCCGTTATCAACGTTAAGACAAGTGGATTTTGTCTGGTGCCCTGAATATGGATGAATAATGGTGCCTGGGGCCTCTAACATCAGCAAGATTAGGGGTGGTGGAGAAAATTCTAGAGGCAAGATTATGCCAAAGTAAATATCCACAGAGGGGACATACTCTCTTTGACCCCACAGGAAGTTAGATGAAGTAGCTAGGAAATGTACCATTACACAATATGGTGGCAAAGGAATATAGTATTCTTCTTTACCATTATATTTTTTAAAATAATTTACCTTGAAATATTCCCTGAAGTGTGCTTCTCTTATCATGTCAAAGAAAAATACAGGGTACAGAGAATATACCTGAGAATATAAATGACTATTAGAGCCAAGAAGTGCAACATTGCCTTGGGTTTTTGGTTGCCCTGTAATGTAGTTACTTTTTCTCCCTCCCAATAAAAATAAATTACCTCTCTAGACTGTTGAACTCCACTCTGAAATCCTCTTTCTTGACACATCAAAGTAAAACTATTAGGAGAAAAAAAAAAAAGGAGCAAGAAATGAAGAAACTGCAAGTGGGAAGAATTCTCTAGAGTGTCTGGGTCTGATAAGAGCCTATAATGAGCATGTGACCCTATGTCTGTTGCCATGAGTAAGGTCACAAAGTCACTTGCACTTGTCACAGATGTGGGTATTAGTAACCTCAGCCAGAGTATCGTGAGTTTAAGAAATATTAGCATAGGAAAAATAAAATAGATTTAATAAATGCTTAAACTTAAGAACGTCAAGCTGTGTGAGTAAGAAAAAATCTAGACCCCTGTTTCTCCTTCTGGGAGATAAAATATTCTAGAAAATTATATATAATGAATGAAAAAGTTTTAGAAGCTTGTCACTATAATGCCTAAGCAGAAGAAAATCAAAACATTTCAGATCATGTAAATTGAAGGAGGTGTTTGTTTCACTTTGTCTAAATTCTCATCTCATTTTGTTTAAATTCTCATCTCATCTTATCACTGATTTTTTTCCACACTGTAATAAGAAAGATGAGTATGTATGTATATTTGCAGATAAAAAATATGTGAATTCCACTTTTGAAGCACAAAATACATATATATTTTATGTGAGCTTTCAAGTTTTCAAAATCTTTCATTTTCCTTGTCCAATATGGTAAGGGAAAAGTCAAACAGACTCTCCTTCCCTCTTCTATAGTGAATTTCTACCAGCCAACCACGAGTGAAAAGAATTCCCATGTTTGCAGCACATTATAACTACAGTTTTTTGCCCTCAAATAAGAGCAGAATGAACATTATTGCTCTGAGATGATGGTTCTGGGAATTCAGTGCACAGAGGCACACACTATCATCTTAGAGAATGAAAAGATTTCACATTCGATAAAAGAAATACTGTCTAGCCACATTTTATTTCTTAGGCACATGTTCTCTGTGTGCACTTTAAAAAAAACTGGAAATAATTTTGTCAACAAAATGCATTTTCAATTTGTACTCTAATTTTCAAATTTCCTTTAAACACCTTTCTGCAAATATTTGGTTTCTATGGATGCTCATCCTCAGTGTTTGCATGGGGGTTCTGTTGCCAGAGATGAATCAATCAGAAATTTGATGAGTATATTGACCAAATGGAGTGGTTCATTTCATCTTAATATCTGACAATGCCAGAACATATTTATTTGCACAACACCAAAACATGGCACCGTGACTCACAACAACTGGTCTACAACAAATTCAGTACTGTCTGGTAATATGGAAGAAATGCTCTAACACCAGATTTTCGTTTATATATAGTTGTGTGGAAAATAGTTTCATAAAATTATCACAGAATGTGGAGTCTGTTGAAGTGAATGGAAAGCAGGAGATGGATACTTGACAAAAAGGAAACTGTAAAGGGCCTTTGCTTGGATGGAAAAGAAGGCAAAAATAGAGGAATGGGAGAAATAAAACATTAGAGAGACTTTAAAGAATTCACATATTTTGCATTAAGCTTCTCTATTGTCAACTATAGAATCTGTTTAATATTTAATTAAAGATTGAAAAGGAATATGTAAATTAGTAAAGGAAGTTTAGAAAATAATTAAAAGTGATTCAACAATTTATGAATTATGGGCATATGACAAGGAATTAAGAAAATTTAAGGGGGCACCTGGGTGGCTCAGTTGTTATGCATCTGCCTTTGGCTCAGGTCATGATCCCAGAGTCCCAGGATCAAGCCCAGCATCCAGCTCCCTGCTTGGCAGGAAGCCTGCTTCTCCCTCTCTTGCTCTCCCTGCTTGTGTTCCCTTTCTAGCTGTGTTTCTCTCTGTCAAATAAATAAAATCTTAAAAAAAAATTTTAAGATGAATTTTTAGCTTAATAAATGAATTAAGGTGGCTAGTATAGGAAGAAAAGATGTGGATATCATGGTCCCAATAAAGAAAAACATAATTATAGGAAAAGAAGGAAATATATATTAGAGGATAAAAGTAAAGAAAGTTTTCTATGTAAAACATTGGTAAAGCTGCCTTCTCTTATAAGATTAGAAGTTTATTTGAGATTCTAACACCAATCTGCATATGAAATAAAAACTGCTTACCATATTCACGACAAGACTTGTTTTTATAAATCTATGGAAGTTCAAGGTAGAATGCAAAAACAAAAACTGATTTATAATAAATCATATAATTCCAATAAAAAAGTATGGGTTGGTAACAAATACCTAATATTTTCTGAGCAATCAGTACATGCTGGGCATTTATTTAAGCATCAAAGCAATTACATATGGCAAACACAATTACAGCCAGAATTTACAAAAAAAACTGAAGCCAGAACTGGTTAAGTAAACTGTCTGTTACAGATCCAATAATGTAAGAACTGCTCACCTATTGGGGCACCTGGATGGCTCAGTCATTAAACATCTGCCTTCGGCTCATGTCATGATCCCACCTGGGATTGAACCACATGGGGCTCCCTTCCAGTGGGGGGGAGGCTACTTCCCCCTCTCTCACTGTCCCTGCTTGTGTTCCCTCTCTTGCTGTGTTTCTGTCAAATAAATAAATAAAATCTTTTTTTAAAAAGGGGGTAGGGAGGTGCCTGGGTGGCTCAGTCATTAAGTGTCTGCCTTCGGCTCAGGTCATGATCCCAGAATCCCAGGATCTAGCCCCACATCCAGTTCCCTGCTTGGCCAGAAGCCTGCTTCTCTCTCTTTCACTCCCCTGCTTGTGTTTACTCTCTAGCTGTGTTTCTCTCTGTCAAATAAATAAAGAAAATCTAAAGAAAGAAAGAAAGAGAACTGCTTGCCTATTTCTGTAACTGCTCTGTAATACCACCCCTGCCTTAACCACTTGCAGCATGTGTAAGATTAAGAAACCCTTTTCTTAGAAAAACCTCGTTTTCACAGGCCTTAAAATTTCTAAGTGGGAGTAGTTTGAAGATAGACCAAAAGAAAATTAAGACAAGTATTTCATTTTGACCAACTTGAAAGAGACTTGTTTAATTTTTCTTGGCATTATTAATGTATTAAAATAATTTGGTAATTACAGATTTTTACACTACTTTTATAGTATATGTTTTATCTGGTCTTTTTATGTCAAATATAGGAATTTGCTCCAATTGCCTCTCTAGAACGCTGTTCTTTCTCAGCTTGATGTAGAAGAACAACAGAACTTTATATACTTCATTATTTCTAAGTATGTAGAGATTTTGTAAGAGACAGACAGTAAGAAATTGATTTATACAGAAAGAAAGGAACTGAAAAAAGACAAAAGAGAAAAATGAGTATATTTCAAGTACAGCTGGGAAGAAATGTCAATAGTCTCTGGGCTCAATCTGTTGTAAAAATAAAAAAGAGCATTAAGACACTGATGATGACCTTGGCTTTTCTTGCTTAGATGTCAGGTGTGAGAAAAGATTGCATAAATAGACCCAGGAGTACATGAGTCACCCTTAGTTTTCATTTTGTTTTTATTCCTAAATAGCCTAAGTAAGAATATCATGTCTATTTACCTGATGTCACTTCTCTGGGGTAAATTTTCCCTTTTAAATCTTTCTCCCCATCAGCTTGCAAGGAGTCATGCCTTCCTAATCTCTTTCCTTCTGTCTGGTTCTTCTCCATGCCCTGATTTCTATTCCTCTGCAATCTCTGTATATGTTAGCTTCCCCCAGAATTCCAGTTATATATATGAGAAAATGCAGATATTTTGAAGTCAGCCCAATATGCAATCATATTTCTGCTCTTCCACTCACTATGAACATATGCGGTCTCTTTATAGCCTCTTCATCCTCCTTAAACAGCCAACAAACCCCTCAATGGTGTGGGTCTGGCTCTCTCTTATTGATCCAACTTCATCCATTAAAGGAAGCAGTCAACAAAACCAAAAGATGACCTACAGAATGGCAGAAGATTGTTGCAAATGTTTCATCAGATAAAGGTTCGTATCCAAAATCTATAAAGAATTTATCAAACTCAACACCCAAAGAACAAATAATTCAATCAAGAAATGGGCAGAAGACATAAACAGACCTTTCCAGAGAAGACTTACAAATGGCCAACAGACACGGGAGAAAATGCCCAATGTCACTTGGCATCAGGGAAATGCAAATCAAAACCACAATGATATCACCTCACACCAGTCAGAACAAACCAGTCAGGAAACAACAAATATTGGCAAGGATGTGGAAAAAGGGAAATCCTCTTCCACTGTTGGTGGGAATGCAAGGCAGTACAGACACTCTGGAAAACAGTATGGAGGTTCCTCAACAATTTAAAAATAGAACTATCTGATGAAGACTTTAGGCTTCCTGATTGTTGTTTTTTTCTTCAATTATAAAAAGTAATGCTCTCTGATTTTTCTGAGTAGTGACATATAGTTGTGGCTGTGTGTCAAATACTTCTAATTTGTCTTGGATGAATCTAAATTATAACTCAGGTCCAATGGGGCACTGATGTCACTTCATCAGCAATGTCTTTCCTGACACCTTCAAGTTCAGGTTAGAGCACCACCTACAAATGCCTAATGCTCCTGGAGATGATTATGTGCTGATCTCTATTTTATGTGTTTTAAAAATAATAATATATATATTCTTCACTATTATTCTATGAGTTAAGTCCTATTTAAATGTCTATTTTATAGCTTAAGAAAATGAAGCAAAAGAAAGACCAAATAACTTGTCCAAGGAAACAGTTAGGAAATGAGCAAGCCAGGCACTCTGCTGATGTCAGATCAATGACAGTCCAAGTAGGCTAGAGTTCTTTAGCTCTTTTGAAAAAAAAAATTTTGTTTCTTTGAATAAGTCTTTTTAAAATTTAGAAAAAAAAGACATTTAAGAGACCATGAGCTGCTAATTAGACTGAGAATAAAGAAACATTATTTTGGTTTAATTGTGTTTTTAATTTTAATCCCTAGTGATGATCACTTTAATCACATTTATTTAAATGTCCTTGGATGTTTGGATAGTCATCTAAAACACCGGACAGAGATTCAAGACTGTTCTGTTCTATGGTGTAGAATATTAGAAAGTATCTGAATAGATTGGGACTACATTTTCCATACTATCCATCTCCAAGTGTAGTACTGGTTCTCAAAAATAAAATGTGACCCAACGGGATTTGGAAGAAGTTGAGCATTTTCTCTACCACCTCTTTCCTCTGCTGTCTACTTGAAAGTGATAACCAGGGACACCTGGGTGGCTCAGTTGGTTAAGCAACTGCCTTCAGCTCAGGTCATGATCCTGGAGACCCGGGATCGAGTCCCACATCAGGCTCCCTGCTCCGCAGGAAACTTGCTTCTCCCTCTCTCACTCCCCCTGCTTGTGTTCCCTCTCTGGCTATGTTTCTCTCTGTCAAATAAATAAAATCTTTAAAAAAAAAAAAAAGTGATAACCAGGACAATCTTGAAAAACTTTTGAGATTGGAGGGGGAAATGTCAGCCAACTTGGAATATCCATTTTGATTCTCATGGGTGGTCTGTCATGTCTTAGAATTATTGCTTTGGGTATTGTTTATTTAACAGTTTCTTTAACCTAACTTATACAATGCCTATTCATTGAGTTATAATTTTAAAAGCCAAAAAATAAACTCACAAACCTGAATTGGAAAAATTATATTATTACAATTATATATTATTTCAAAAATTTTATCTATGTGTGGCAGTATGGGGTGAAGTGGGTTTGTAGATTCTAAACTTTCTGGGACTTTGGAGCTTTTCCCATTTTCTGTTTCTCAACCATGCAATCAAAGAAACCTTATAGAACAAACAAAATCAGTTGATCTTTAAAATGACTTGTAAAAATGAAAATGAGAAAGCTAATTTTAAATTAGTAGATAAAAATGAAAAAAATCAGGTAGCAAAACTAGTATTAAACAAACAGAAAAAGCCAAGTAGCTAATAAAAAGTTAGATAATAGAAAAAAATATTAGAAAAACATTTAGGTAAAATCAGGAAATTTAAATCTACAGAAAAGAGTTCATATTTAGTACTAGAGCTGACTGGATATCCAGGTACATTCCCAATAAGGAATACATTAAAATGTTTAAGGAAATGTTACCTATGGAGGATTCTTGAAAAATGGTAGTAGTGACAATTTTAATATTTTTCAATTCTCATATTTGAAGGAAAAAACAGTAAAATTATCTAGCAAAAACAAAAATTTAATGGAAAGGATTTATGGCATAACTACGTGGCAAGTTAGCCCCCATGAATCTCAAAATACAAGTAGGTTGAATTAAAAAAGAAAACACCAAAAAACCCCACCAAACCTGCATAGGATCCACATATGCAAGGCTGAAAGCAAAGGGAAACTGCAAGGCATCTGACACAACCAAGAGCAGTAGAAATTATGAGTCAACCTGAGAACATGCGCTGCCATGGGGAGGCGGTCTGTCTGGTGAAATGGATGAGAACATGGAATCCACCATAAACATTAAAGCCTTTAAGAGCTCTGCAAGCTGACTACCATAAGGAGAAAAGTTGAGAGTGGAATACAAATTAAGCAATATGAGAACAGAGAAGAAAGAACAAAATGTCCAGGTAAAAGTAAGTAAAGTTTAAGAAACCCAGTAAATCTCAGAAAGCATGCTAGAATTTTTTTTTCTCACTCAAAAAAAAAAAAAAAAAAAAAGAGAGAGAGCACTACATTGGAAAATTTCAGAGCAACTGAATTTAAATAAACTAAATTTAAAAGCCCAGAAAAACTACTTTGCATAAAATAAGCAACAAATAATTATCATGGTCAAATTCTATACATACGTATTATAAGAAAAAATACGGTAGAGAATAACAATCCTGAAGAAAATAAAAATTTTAGGATGAGTTATAAGCCAACTGAAAATGATAGCAGACATAAGAACAACATAAATGAGTATTAGAGTAAATCAAAATTGAAGTGATATTACTCAAGAAAGAAAAGAAAAATTAATGACAACATAATTTTTAAAACAAGTAAATAAAGTAGAAATTATTTTTTTAATTTGCAATTTAAAATGACTATTTTAAAAAGAAAAAAGATAAAAGTTTCAATGAAAAGTGACAGTTAATAGAGCCAGGCAAAGAAGATCAAAATAGACATGTTAAGACTTTCTAAAGAAGAAACCCAAAGCATGGAAAAATAACAAATAGAAAAACAAACTATAACTTAAGAAAATTTCCCTGAAGTTAAAGTAGTGTAAATTCATATTGAGGAAGATCCAGAGTGACCAACCCCAAGACATATTTTATTAAAAGTTACACTTGAAAAGATTTTTAAAAGCAAAAACTCAATTGGGCATCAAGAGAAAAACCTATATGAGATAGAAAATTATCATTAGACTTTCAACAGTTTTTTTTGTACAAAAATACTGAAGTTACGTATTGAATACTGACTTCCTAGTACAAAGGCATGAACAAATCTGTATCAACACAGAAGAAGTCAGGAAATATTTTTTCCTGGAGACTTCCAGAGAAATTTAGAGAACAGTCTTCAGACAAGCAAATGGCTTCTAAAGGCACTGACACACGGAGGGTGGTGAAAGTTAAGCATGTAAATACTGACAGAATTAAAATTGAACAAGGCTTAAACATGAAGGAGAACAATAAAGGATGATTTGCATGACCAGACATTGTAGATATCACACAATTATTAAAACTGGGAAAAAAATATGTAAAAAGTTAAACTCTTCTCAGTAATTACTTACGTGATGGAAGAATTAATGTCATTTTCCTGAGACTGTATATATAATGTGGGACAAATTTAAAATAATGCTTATGAAATATACAAATTCTATTATCTTGTGTTCCCTGGAGAACTTGGATTCTAGTTACAAAAGAAGGGAGATATTAATGCAATGTAGCATAAAAAGTCTGATAGTCCTAAATTTGAATGGGAGTGGTATCAATAAGACTTCATGAAGCCTTACATCTCTTTAAAGTGTTGGGATGCCTGGGTGGCTCAATTGATTAAGCAGCTGCCTTCAGCTCAGGTCATGATCCCAGGGATCTGGGAGTGAGTCCTGCATCGGGTTCCATGCTCAGC
Organism: Spilogale gracilis; assembly: GCA_004023965.1. Taxonomy (NCBI): domain Eukaryota; kingdom Metazoa; phylum Chordata; class Mammalia; order Carnivora; family Mephitidae; genus Spilogale; species Spilogale gracilis. The sequence goes on along the minus strand of PITA01027448.1, from coordinate 1,078 downwards.
AGGGAGCTGGCTTCTCCCTCTCCCTCTGCCTGCCGCTCTGCCTACCTGTGCTTTCTCTGTGTCAAATAAATAAATAAAATCTAAAAAAAAAAAGAAAGAAAAAGAAAAGAAAAGAAAAAAAGAAACCATCTCTTTAAAGTGTCTGTTTCAGGTGCCTGGGTGACTCAGTTGATTAAACATCTGTCTTCAGCTCAGGTCATGATTGGAAGTCCTGGCATGGAGTCTTACATTGGGCTTCCTGCTCAGAGCCTGCTTGTTCCTCTCTGCTCCCCCTGCTTGTGCTATCTCTCTCTCAAGGTCAAATAAATAAATAAAATCTTTTTTTATTTTTTTATTTTTATTTTTATTTTTTTTATTTATTTGACAGAGAGAAACACAGCCAGAGAGGGAACACAAGCAGGGGGAGTGAGAGAGGGAGAAGCAGGCTTCCCGCCTAGCAGGGAGCCCGATGTGGGACTCGATCCCGGGTCTCCGGGATCATGACCTGAGCCGAAGGCACTCGCTCAACCAACTGAGCCACCCAGGCGCCCCTAAAATATTTTTTTAAAAGAGTATTTATTATCAACTTAGTTTCTTCAGTTAGTTCACTGTAAAAGCCTGAAAAGAATGGCCAACTGAATATTAATAAAGAGTGCTAAGTTTGTTTATTTCCCAGATTGGGGTCTTAATTACCTTCCCTACTAACTAAAATGAATATCTCTTAGAGAAATGGCTGGCTCTAATTCTGGAACAGAAAATATCCAAGTTAAGCATGGAACACGGTATCACACAGGATGGTAACAAAGATATCAAATATTTCTAGGGTCATATCAAAAAGACCAGGAACTAATTTGAAATGAATGTTTATGCTAAAAGTAGAAAAACTTGAATTTTGAAATTGAAAATAATTACAACTGGTACAAATGAATCATACATATTGTGTACTTATGATTAAATTAAGTAAATGACATTCAGTTTTCAAATATTCTTGAAATTTTGTTCATCATTCTAGAACAATAATGTAATGGAGTTTGAGTCTTACTTTTTTGATGAAATTTATAATACTAAAGGAAAGAAAGATATTTTAAGCTTGAAAATA
>PITA01027447.1:0-20919 GCA_004023965.1 Spilogale gracilis | reverse complement strand
GTGCATGAGGGGTAAACTGGAGGACAGTGGGAGAAGGAAAGTAAATGGGAACTAGGGTAATCTAGGGAGGGAAACGAAACAACAGAGACTTTGGACACAAAAACAAACTGAGGGACTTGGAGGGAGGGGGGTGGAGGGATGGGAGAGCCTGGTGGTGGGTACTGGGGACACCTAAAGCGTGGAGCACTGGGTGTGGGGAGCGGGGAATGAATCTTGGAAAACTGGAAAAAAAAATTTAGTGACAATGAAAAAAAAAAAGAAACTATTTTTGCATTTCAGGGCAGGCTGGGACATTCATCCTGGATCCCCCGCTATCCATGCAGTAAGACTCAGGGGCGATATCCCATGCACAGTTTAAAACTTCATCCACAAAAGACCACCATGTTATTCTTGCATAAGTTTTCCACAAATGATAAACAATATCTTTATTTCTGGTTGGTTAAACTGTTTCACCTGCATCTGCACTATAGTATTCTAGATCTCTTGAATTACATGTGACTAGTTTTCATTATAGTATCTGTGTATCTTGGAATAGCTGTCAGGAATATGAAGGAGGATTTGATGCTCAATCTTTAAAATCCTTGCATATTCTCAATCAAGGATGGTAATTTTTACCATAAGGCCCTAGGCTAGCTTTCTACCCTTTGTTTCTCAATTAGGAATAGCCCAGCTACAGAGTGAACAGACCTTGACAGCCTCTAAAAAGGAAGAATATAATATGAAAAGGGTAATCAAGTTGTCAGGCTGTCCCCAAAGAACTCTACCTGGCCTTTTTTCTAGATGAAGATCACCACTACAGTTCACCAAATTAATATTTAAAAAATAGGACTATAAACATTTAAGCTGCTCATCAAAATAATATATACTGTAAGCTGGTTATAGTTAGTTAAAAATGAGAAAACATCTCTCATTTTTAGACAAGCAATTACTATCAGAAAGGAAAATGTGTGTGTATAAAATATATAAGCATTATTTGTTTAGGATAGAAATTCATAAGTAATTCAATTTTTATTAAGGAGAATGCCAACTCATTTTCAATACCAGCAAATTTTTGTGCAGGTTAAAACTGTCTTTGAGCAAATTATAAAAACCAAATTAATTTTGAGGAGGCAAATACTTTTTGGGGGAATATTTCTGTTGGAAGATCAGAATGCCACTTTTTAGTACTTCAGATTCCATGGAAAATTAAAGTTCTTACTTGTGACATATTCTGTAGGAGACCATTTTGCATACAACTTGGATAACATTATTGTTCAGAGATCTAAATAAACAGCACATAACAAAAGTATAAAGTTAGAGTATAGAAATATCAGAAAATCGCAGGCCAATAGGAAGGCATGGGGAGCTCGAGAATAGCTTTTATTAACACAAAAATTTTGGACAGAAAAAAATCCATTTTTCTTTCTGAAACATCCAGAGAAAGGGGGTATCTGTTTTATGTTATTTTTCCTCTCAAAATATGTTTTATACATTCTGTAATAGCTCTGGTAAGACAGTCTTCTTTATACAAATTAAGTTTAAATTAAATGTTTCAAAAAGCAGGAATGAAGAGAGAGAAAAGGGCACTCATTTCATTTCTTGAACTACATCCTGATTTATAGTGCAGTTATTTTTCCAGGAAAATTCTGAACAAGATGCTCAATTCCGGAAATTCAGATAAGCAAATGATATCCATAGAGCAAGTAAGTATCAGCTGTCCACAAGTAATGATTACAGTTTATTTCAGAGGAAAAGAAGTAAGCACGAGAAAAGCAAAGCATTTTTCGAGATGATGGGGACAAGACAGATTTGGGTTTCTTCATTTTATAACATGGGAAAATCCAATCTTAAATTACCCCATTTAGATCGTTGCATTGCTGTTATAACAGATCACTACAAACAATAGCTTATAGCAACACGAATTTATTATCCTATAGTTCTGGAAGTCCAAGGTCCAAAATGGCTTTCACTGGAATTAAATCAAGATGCCAGCAGGGCTGGTTTCTTCTGAAAACTCTAAGGGGAAATCTCTCGATCTCCAGCTTCTGGAGGTTACCCGTCTTTCTTTGGATCATGGTCCCTTCCTCTATCTTCAAAGCCAGAACCATAACATCCTCCAGTCTCTCTGCCTTCCTCTTATTAGGAGCTTCAAGCATAATCCAAAATAATCTCATCTCAAGATCCTTAATTTAATCCAGTCTGCAAAATCTCCTATGTAAGATAACATTTTCACTTGTGTCGGGATTCAGATGTGTATACCTTTGGTGGGGGTTGGGCGTGGGCATTACTCTCCTACCACAATTAGACATTGCATTGACTAAAAAAAATTGAGACTTGGGGCGCCTGGGTGGCTCAGTTGGTTAAACGACGGCCTTCGGCTCAGGTCATGATCCCGGAGACCCGGAATCGAGTCCCACATCGGGCTCCCCACTCAGCGGGAAGCCTGCTTCTCCCTCTCTCACTCCCCCTGCTTGTGTTCCCTCTCTGGCTGTGTTTCTCTCTGTCAAATAAATAAAATCTTTAAAAAAAAATTAAAAAAAATTGAGACTTTATTCTGACCTGTACACAATGTGTCTATACACATATGGATATGCATAAATATACACACATACACACATGACTACACAAGCCTATCCACCTACATACATACGGCCATGTAAATTACTCTTATCCATCTTTCAAGCCCGCATATGGGATTTGGCCCAATGGCAATTTTGCATTTCAGGGAAGGGTGGCCTAGGGAAGCTGTTCTAAAATCATGATCAAGGGCCCCGGGTTGCTCCTGAGGTTCTGACTGACAAAGCAATACAAGGATATTTTTTTAAAAAGAAGAGGGAAGAAAATGGTTACTCTGAATAACTTTACAGTTCCACTTGTTTTCATAGGGCACATGGGCACAGCCTTTTCAGAGGATGATGGTCCAGGGGTGGGAGCCTGGTAAAGTGCAGTGTTACCCCTGATGAGGTATGTGACCACGGAAGACTTACTTCATATCCCTGTACCTCCATCCCCTCATCTGTAAAACACCATAACAACAACAACTATTTCAAAAAAGTTACTGTGTTCTTACAGGAAAAGTACTTGGAACAGAAAAGCAATCAGCCGAGTGCAAGGATTCTCTTGTGATTTTTCTTATTTGTGAATTTTGAGTGAGCAATGGGTTCTTTAACATTCCCTGAATGCAGTATCCCCTGAATGCTATTTGATCGTGCTATGTGTCCCTGGGCAGTTATGAGAGGAAACTGAGTTTCAAAATACTCTCCCAGTTTAGGGGCTATTGAGCATATTGCCCCTAAAATGAATTTTAACATGTTTTAACTATAGGAGAGGGTTCATGCAGGTAATGTATATTATTTTAGAGACTGTGTCACAGTCTGAATAAAATTAAGTTGAAGGCGATATCCACCCTGTTGCTCAGATCTGATCAAATGGATGAAGAAAGAAAAATACGGGGGAATGCTCTACATAGTAAGATGAAATCAGCCACAGCAATCCAACTGGCCAGCTGGTAAAATCACTGGTACATAGATTAAATGAAGAACAAAAGTTCCCCCACAGAAGTGGTAGTTCTTATCTGTACTTGACCTCTCAGGTGAAACAGAAAAATTAATAGAAATCATGTAAGACATTTAAAAGTGCATTCAGTTAATAGTAACATGATTTTAGGAAATAATTTTGCACTGTGAGAGGAATCCAGAAGTATTTTCTGACCTCAGTACATGAATTTTGAATTTTATTTGAAGATGGATATCCATGGCACACATCCAAACAGATGGAAACTCTCCAGAAGAAATAAAAGTGGGAATATCTGTTTCCCTTATTACCATAGCAACAGCCAGTTAAGAAATTTCTGCTTTAAGCAAAAGCCCTGATAATTCCTTCTTTATTTTCTCTAAACATAACAGTCTATAGAAACAACACATTAATGTGGGATTTGCACATATGGGTAGGAATATTTTACTCTGAACATGGGAAAACCACATGGGCAAAGGTAGGTCATGGTATTGCTTCATAATAAATCATCCCAAAACTTAAGTGGCTTACTCAACAAACATTTTTATCTCACAGTTTCTATGGGTTGATGTTCTGGAAGCACCTTTGCTAGGTGGCCCCTCTAGAATCCTTGTAATGGCCATATTATAAGACCTTAAGCCTATCCATTCTTTATGGAGACCCAATTAATTACCAACCTAGTTAATATACAAGTCCTATGGTACCTGAGTCAGTTCTGGGAAAGTAGAACATCCTTTTATGCTATTCAACTCTCCCTTGGAGACTGGAATGAATCTTTCCTCTAATTTATCATCTTCTTCCTTGCCCCTGAATTTGCTGATCATGGGCCTCTCTGACTCTTGGTCCCCCAAATGTGGAATCAGTTCATCTGCCAACTTGGCCAGGTGTAGGAGCCAGCTGGCCTATGCTCACTATTCTCTGGACCAGGGAGAACCCAGAGTACAACCTCCCTAAAGCCAGCCAGCCAGGCCCAAACAGATCAGCCAGAAATCTCTGAAAATTTCCAGAGCTGGCCGGCTCTGCTTGACATCTGTATTCCAGAGCAGGGGACCCATAAGCCACATTCCAATCCCACAGGGCCAGCTCTCATTATAAGATGGAGCTCTTATTTTCCATCTTCAGTGTTCTGATATTTCTGCATGTTCAGGGTTGGCCAGTTGTAATCAAAAGAAATAGGTTTTGTTATGTTCAACCTTTGCTACCATACGTAGTTCAGTGCATTTTCCAAACCAGAGGATTCTTATTACAACAGTGCAGCAAGATTCTGGATTTTCCAGCATTCAGTTCCACAGAGCTGAATAGGAGCATATGTGGGGGGAAAATTTTATTTATAAAATAGTTGAAATACTATGAGATAGAATGAAATGTATTAGCATCATCATTAACATTTCTATTATTTTGGGTGTTGATATTTCTACTATTTCCCTGACATGTTGTCTCAAAATTAGCAGAATCTGGTTTTTGTCTTTCTTTTCCCTTTCCTTTTTTTTTTTCTTTTTTCTTTTTAGCTCTTTGAGCATCTATAGGAGCAGTCTTTGGGAAAATCAAGATTTTAGTGATTTCTTATATAAACTCTGGGACAAAATGATTATACAATATAATGATGAGGTCAATTTTTTTGTAATATTTTGTTTATTTATTTGAGAGAGACAGAGACAGAGATAGTGAGAGAGAGCAAGAGGGAGGAGGAAAGGGAGAAACAGGCTCCCTGCTCAGCAGGGAGCCCAAGCCCAGCACAGGCTCAATCCCAGGACCCAGAGATCATGACTTAAGCCAAAGGCAGATGCTTAACTGACTGAGCCACCCAAGCATCCCAATGATGACAATGTTGAGGCAACATGGCTTAAAGGTCACTGGAGACCTGTTTCTAGGTATCTCTGAGCTTCAATTTACTTATCTTCAAATCCATGCTAATATACCCTTCTCTCAAGATTGTTGCAAGCAGGAAGTAAAATAACATACATAAGAGCTCCCAGGATAATATGTTATATAACAAATACAAAATCAGCATTTATTCCCTTGTTATTAATTTTTTAGTGTTAGACGTTTCTTTAGAATAGAAGGGAAATTTTCAGGTCTTTGCATCCTCAGGTCTTAATCTTCAAACTATCATTCCAAGACAACTTTATAATTCTGAATGTGAATTTTGTCGCTTTGGGTAGGTTGGGGGCAAGTGAGTTGGTCCTCTCTCTTCCTCCACTCCGTGAACAGCTTGACCTAGAATACAGTTTGTAGTTGCAGTTTCCCATAGGTATGATCAGAAAACAATGCATTTGTATCTTCAATATCATGAGATCTGACATCACCTTTGTGGTAGATCTTCAATGTCTGTTCTTTCCAAGATGCCATTAATCCTTTTTATTCATTCTTCTTTCTCTTGGAATTGTCTTATATTCACAGAAATTCCAAACAATGAAGCAAAGAGGAAACTTTTCTATCAATTAGATTTGCTGGACACTTACTCCATGCACATAATGGTCTTAAATCAAGCGGGTGATACCCTTTGGATGAAAAGAGAAGAGGGCAAAAATAATTTGGGGATCTGGGTGCAGAGGAGGAAATGCCAAATACACACTCGGGGACTGAGATTAGGTGATTTGGGCCAAACACATGGTTTATGTATAAGAGTAAATGATAACATGTTCCCTCATTTAGCTATCAACTCTGTTCTCTCTCTGACCATTCATTGCCAGGCAAGAGCTCTGCCAGATTTTTCAAATGAATTTTCTATGCCCATTACATCTATTTCCTCTCCACCTACTTCCCTTTTCACCCCTGTAATTTGCTTTCCATTTCCAACAGTGTGCCAAGTTCATGCTTGTAAAGGTCCCCGATGACTTTATTTTTGCTGTATCAGGTGACCTCTCAGCTTTTACCCTACAGGGCACCTTCAGGATGCTCAACACTCTGTTAAAAGTGCTTTGGCTTGTGTTTCATAACACCATCTTAACAATCTTTTTCTTGGCTTCCTTTGGGTCCTTTTTCTTGGTTTTCTCCCCCAGCAATACCTGCGCATATTACTTAACACCCAAGGTCTATCCCTCAGATCTTTTCTCCACATAGTTTCTTCCTTAGAATGTAGCTCTTCTCCACACTGTAATTATATACCTTATCAAATATCACTTTTATGCTGCTCTATCCTAAGGTCTTTCTGTGGTTCATTCTCACACTAATGTGCAGCATCACTCATGAGCCTTTCATGCACTAGCCCCAGTATCTTTTCCATCATATCTGACAGCATTCTTACTCTCGCCTGCTGCTTTCAACATTCTGGCCCACTTGCGTGAGGTTCTCAGAATAAATACAGATATATTGAGTAGGGGGCACCTGGGTGGCTCAGTTAGTTAAGTATCCAATTCTTGCTTTTGGCTCAGGTCATGATCTTAGAGTCCTGAGATGGAGCCTTGAGGAGGGCCATTCTCTTTCCTTCATCCTCTATCTCACCCTGCTCAACCCCAGCCATAGGTGCTCTCTTTCTCTTAAAAACAAAACAAAACCTACAATAAATATGTTGAGTGATTCATGTTCTTTCATACCACACAGATTTTGTTGCATGTACCTTCCCCACCTGGAATGACCTTTCTCATCTTATGTGACTCTTCAATATCTGCTAAAGTTAGCATAAATTTCTTAACGTGCATACACCCCATTCCCTTACTTGAAGGTAAGTGCTTCTCTTTTCTCAAGGTTAAAATTTGATTTGGGGAGGCCAGTCTCACCTTTCAGGTTGGGGATTCTTTAAAAAAAATAATCATTGCTCACCTTCAATTCCTGGTATAGTTTTTGCCTCGTGATCCACAGTCAAAACCCCTTTGCCCAGTGAAAATAATAAAGCAAGCAAGCAAATCAGTAGCCCAGTCTTCCTCTGTCATGAATTTCTAGTCTTGTGTGTGTTATAATTTCCTCAACATGACCATTTCAACTGATCTAAGTCCAGTGGTTTCAATACTTGAAACACTATCTCATCCCACAGTGGAGACCTCCCAACTTATAGTTTATTCTCTGAGAATTTCCCATAAAGGCAGAGATTTTTTTCCCCTGATAGGTTGCTAGCTTCTTGAATGTTGGGGTCATTTTCCTCATTATTCAGTAAAAATTAACCCACAAATGCACAAATATTTGACTGTCTAACTAAATGCCTGGTTAAATAATAAATATCAAAACTGTAAATGTAAGGTTGGGTCTCTTGGTAGAGAACTAAAACCAAATGTTCACTCTGCCTTGAAGGTCTCTACTCAGGCTCTTAAAATCCTTCCCTAGAGTCATTTCCTCCAAACTTCACCAAACTTCTCCACCAAACTTCTCCTTGGGCTCCACTTAGCAGGTGGTACTTAGTAGATGGAGATCAGTTATTCTAGTTGTTTTGAATGTGCTTTTGCCCACTGCATCCTCCCTCAACTGCTGGCTGAGTTCACAGTCCCATCTTTTGGGTGCTTTTAGAAGAATGCCTTGCCCAGATTAAACATTCATGGTTGTTTGGTTGAAACAAAGCACCAAGAGCTGGGGCACACAGACTTCATCAAAAATGTCAACAGCTCAAGAGGAGTAACTAGATACATAGAGGATTATGCAGTAATAGTGAAGCCCCCAAAACTGACATCACTTTATCCCTCAAGGCCTTGCTCTTTTTTCAGAAAAGGAATAGCTTCTGGGATGTTCTCAGTGTCCATGTCTCACCACAAGAATCCTGCTCCATCATCTACTCCAAAAAGGAAGAACCAGATGAAAAGCTGGCTTCTGCCAAGCAACCTTTAGTTATATGACTAAATTGTTGAACAGACATCCTAATTCAAAGTCCCAGGGTAACTTGTCCTAGGGTTTCCTATGAGAACATGTCTGCTTAATAACAATGTAGCAGATGATAAGAGTGCCAATCACATAGACAGTTGGTTCAGCCCATGCTAAAGGTTGATGATAATTACCAGACTAAACAAATCATTAGAAATGTTTTCCTATCTCCAATCTGGATTTTAAAATTCTTAAGAATAACTTGGAAACTGAGCTTTATTTTAATAAGCACCACTATAACAAGTACCAAATGGTTTAGCTACAACTGTCCTTTGAAAAGGTTTTGATCTTTTTTTTTTTTTTTTTTTTTTTTTTGCATACTGGAGCAGATAAATTTGAGAAAAATACAGATTTTATTTCTCCTTAGTTCCATTAATTATTTGGAGATAAATGACATAAAGCTTATGTGTCAACATACATTAGACACTTTTAGTCTGCAAATATGTGAATATAATTCAGACATCCTAGGTGAGAAATGACCATAAATGTTTTAAAGTATATTCTCATTTGAGAAACAAAGGAAAACAGATAAATACTTGCTGGGGGAAAACAGAAAACTAAGCTATACTTCCTTTTCTTTTTTAATATCTAAAAATATATTCTTTAAATAGAGAGCAAATTTCCCAGATCTGGGTAGCAGAATTTGTAGCTAAGTCTATCCATCAAGGAAATCTGTATTCACCTCTCTTAAAGGTGGTGGGTAGTAAAATTAAATATAAAAGGTTTCCAAAAGTGGGTGGTATTTTTGTCATCAAAGAGATATGGAATAACTATTTTTTCATGAAGCTTACTTCACTTTGACACTTCCATTTTTGCCCTTCCCATAACCTGTACAATGTGTTTTTCCTAATGTCATTTTTCCTGGCTGAGAAGCATATTAAAAAGAATAGTGTTTAAAAAAAAAAGTGGAGGTGGGGAGATCATGAGTGTTATGTCACAAGTGACTTCAAATGGAAGAAAAAATACCAATTCCACATTTCATCCTGGAAAGAGAATGGAAATTTAAAGATCATGTTCACTAACTTTCCCTTTGTGCTTAGTCAACCAAGGATTTCTGTGTTTGATTAACCTAGCATTCATCCAACTAAAAAATTGTTCCTTCATAGAAAATAATGACTATTCCAACACAAAATGAAGCAGTGTGACTTTTTTATCTTTTGCCATGCTGGATCTCATGAAGACCTTCAATGTTGAGGAGTTACACTACTGATTCTTTCCATTCCGGACCATTCGGAGTATTTGAATAAAGTAACCCTTGATTCTGACTAGTATACATAGATTGTTCCAATTTTCTAGTACTTTTATGTATTTATTCACTTTCTAGCTTTATTGAGATATGACTGACAGAGAAAAATTGTATATATTTAAAGTATACAATGCAATGTTTTTTGTTTGTTTTTTAAGATTTTATTTATTTATTTGACAGAGAGAGATCACAAGTAGGCAGAGAGGCAGGAAGAGAGAGAGGAGGAAGCAGGCTCCCCGCCTAGAAGAGAGCCCAATGCAGGCCTCAATCCCAGGATCCTGAGATCATGACCTGAGCCAAAGGCAGAGGCTTTAATCACTGAGCCACCCAGGCACCCTGCAATGTTTTGATATATGTATATACTGTAAAATAATTACCACAATCAAGCTAATGAACATATCCATCATCTCACATAGTTACCATTTGTGTGTGTGTGGTAAGAACACTTAAGACCTACTTTCTTAGCAGATTTCAAGTAGAGAATATATTATTGTTAACTAGAGTCACCATGCTGGATATTAGATCTCCAGAACTTACTCATCTCATATTTCCAACTCCAGTCTACCAGGACCAGCTGCATTTCTGGACCCTTTTAATATACTTCAAGAAGGTGTTATGTCTGTTTTGCATATTTTAATTTTCACTCTAAATGTTTTATACTAAAATATTCCTACTTTACTCTAAATGGTAATTTTGAGTGGGATGGGTTGTTAAAGTCCAAGTAGAAAGGTCCCACTTTGTGTCCTTTGCAATCATCAAATATCTGCTGAAATGTTGAGAGATAGTGTTTGTGTAATTTATTAGATGCACCCACTGCGAGTGGGGATGGCTGCACAGGAAATGAAGGTAAAGTGTGCATATGATAAGTAAAGAAATTTTCAAACTCCTTGACACATAAGTATTCAATAAATGTTTGATGTTATTATAGTCTCTCAACCCATCCATTTTCAACAACTCTGATATCAGTGTTCCTGTAATCTAGTTTACCTACATATTTATTTCTAGTTGCCAAGTAAAATTCCAAAACTGAGACAGAATGCCAGTCCCACAATGCCATAAACCACCTACATTCTGGTTGTGTTTTCCCTCGTAAGAAGTATTTTTAAGTGTGCACTGCTAATTACTAGTGTTAGAATTGGTGACCATGTATGAAATGAAATGCTTTCATCAGTTGGAAGAAGGAAGTTACACAAGGTTTTACCAGCCTCTGGTGGCAGCGTTCCTTCTCTCACAGAAGATGTAGGCCTTGGTTTAAGTAAATCTCTCTTAATTGGCCTCAATGACTTTTCTGGTGATATACATTTCCAAATCAAGTGTGAGAGCAGCACCCACTGTAGCAAAGATGCAATAAATGATCCAGAAAGTATTTTCTCACCTTCACATGCCATTTGTAACTCCTAGCAACACTGGCCCTAAAATAGACTCCCTCATTCCATATGCCCCGGGGCTAAAAGAATTCAGGGTGGGCTTGATGGAAATTACATCCTGGACCTACAAGCTATGTAACATGCTCGGCCTTTTTCGTTTCCTTTTGCTTTGGTTTATATGGGAGCCTGTGTTTGTAAAGGAGTTTTGTGTTCATCAGCTGCAGATAAAGTTCTCTGGGCCTGTACTTTCCTGATGCCACATACCTGTTTTCCCAACACTTATCCAAGCCTATGCTTTGATATGATATTTAAATGATTTCAGTCCTCCCTCACCAAGTTTCAAATATCATGAAAGTAGAGACAATCTTTATTTTGTTTTGTTTTGTTTTCGTGGGTTTTTTGTTTGTTTGTTTGGTTGGTTGGTTGGTTGGTTGGTTGGTTTGGGGGGTTTTTTGGGTTTTGGGGGTGTTTTTTTGTTTTTGTTTTTGTTTTTGTTGGTTGGTTGGTTTAGGTTTTAATTTGCGTATTAGTTTTGTTTGCACTGCATCCCTACTATATCTAACAATAACCTAGAATATGGTAGGTGTTTAAAAATATCTGTTGGGAAAAAAAAAACTGTTGAATGAATTAATTTTATTTTTGTGTTTTCTTAAGGTTTCTTTGATGGCTTTCTAGGAAAATATTCCTTTACCCCCTTTTCTTCCCCTGACCTTTATGCCTTATAGAACAAATGGCTTTGTTGGCATTAACATATTTCTACAACCTGGATTTATCAGCATGTCCCCACCCACAGCAACCACCTCCAGCTCTGTGACCACCAAAATCCTCGTCTCTTGTTAAGAAACCACATCCCTTCTACCTTTTCCCCTGTAATGTAGTTTGCATTTCTCTACCATGTTAGGCTTTCTTCCCTGCACCAACCTTGTGCTATGGAAGAAATGATGTAAAAGTAATCACTCTTTGAACTTCTACATAACAAAATTTCTGTGGTTCTTTTTTCTTTCCTTCTAAAAAATGTTTACACCATCTCTAAAACATTTCTGATGGGTCTGACAATCTTGCTTTTCCTTAGCTATTCTTCTGGCCAAAGCTGGAAACAGAGATGAAGGCTCAGGGTCCGTCATGTAGCTTAGAGTGAGGAACACATACACGTGTGAACAAAAGTTGCAATGTGATGAGATAGTTGCTCTGTTGGAGTTATGGATGGATGCTAAAATGACTGTAGGAGGAGACACCACCAGAGCCACACAAAAACTCAGGGGGAAAGTCACCAGAAAAGAAGAACGACCTTTAAAAAAAAAAAAGAGTTGAGTGATAAGCATGCATTTTGCTGGGCAGAGGGGAAGGACATTCTGGGCAGAGAAAGCAGCATATAAGAAATAAAGAACAGAGTCTACTCAGCTGATATGAATAATTCAGTGGTGTGTGTGTATGTGTGTACATGCACATGTGTCAAAGAATGTGTGAAGGAGTTTTTGTGGAGATGCTAGAGGACTGAATATTGAAAGATGAATATACACAGGTTACTGGAGTTCAGCTTAGTAAATTTTACTCTACCCTGTGGTAATCAAAAGGCCATTTCATGTTTAGTGGTCAGGAAGATTTCATACATAAAGAACTAACTAGTGAAGAATGAGACTAAAAGCAGAGAGAATGGTATAGCAGTTGAGACAAGAGATGCCTCTAGCTGATGAGCTGATGCTCCAATGAGCCGGTGGAGAAGATTTTTAGGAAGCATGTTAACAGGACTTGATGATGGATTGGGTGAATGCTGTGCATAAGTTAAGAATGTCAACCCAGGATCCCAGGGAAACTGATAGAAGAAACTGGAGGTGAAAGGATGAGTTTCGTAATAGGACGACAGATGGCAATATCCTGATGGATAGAAAGTATTTCTCTTTGGAGAGCAAATGAAGAATCTGGCTGGAAAACTAATCTGAGACTTACCAGTAGCTGAGTGCAAATGAAGGTATTGAAGAAGATAAAGTTACCCTTGCAAAGTGACAAGAAAAGAGAATGAAGGACAGAATTCTGGTGAATCCCATCATTGAAGCTAGAGGAAGAAGAGCTAGAAAGAACACTGAAAAGGGGCCAGAGAAAGAAAAGAATTCTTGTAAAGTAAAAGCTGGAAGAGAAAGTGATAAATAATACTACTGTGATAAAGACTCAAAAAATCTCCCTTCGGCTATAATACCTTGGAGGGCATCATCAAACGTTGCTAGTAAATTTTCAATGGAATGATGGGGTGTGAGGTCAACAAGCAAAGGTTAGTAATGTCAATAGGAGAGAAGAAATAGAACCATCTAGGTGATAACTACATGGGGAAACTGAGTCTAGAATGAGTCTCATCTTAAAGGTGAAAAAAGAAAACTTTATCAAGGCTGAAAATAACATCAGTGCAGAACAAGGTGTAGAAGATTCAGAAAAGAAATAATTTTTGGAGCCCAAGTTCCCCAAGGGAATACAGAAAAAAAAAAAAAAAAGGATGGTACTAACTGGGATAGGGATGCATACATCTTTGCTAAGATAGAGTTGACCAAGGGGCAAGTGTTGATGAGGATCACGAAGAGAAGCTATTAAGTTCATAAAACATTCACTTCCAAGAGCCATTATTTTTTTGGTGGAAGCAGAAACAAAGATAGTGAGGAACTGAACAGGTGATGGCTTGGAATAACAACTCAGGAAGTTGGGGAGAGAAACAACGGAGCTCAGAAGAGGGTTGTTTTGAGTTCACATCTCTCAACACCAGATGACTTTGAAGTAGTATGATGAGTCTTCATACCTCAAGAGGTATGAACTGCAGGCTGTCATGGACTCAGAGGAGAGTGCCTGGCTGTGTGTATGAGGGAAAGAGACCTTTCAGTGAGATGGTGAGATGGCTCTCAAGAAGGGAGGGCATGGCCACCACTCCAGGCAGTAGAAACAGTTTCTGAATAGAAGGTTCTAAGGCATTTCTGATAGTGCATGTACTTCTTTTATCTTCTGCCTCAGCTATTGTATGTTCCTTATCAAGGCTTAACTTTATTGATGTCATGCTAGAAGGCAAGCCCTGTCGCTCCTGTTTCCAGGAAATATTTTTTTCTGGGAAAGTATGAAAGGCATCTGTGTGCTCTCTGAGCTGCCCTGGCCAAGCCACAAAGCTGGCTCCATCCAAAATCGAGAGGATTTTCAGATGTTTCTCTGAGGCAGGGAGATATATCCTGTGAATCTCCAGTAGTTTATTTCTCTAATAAAATACATGTACTGCTCTTACTATGGGTCTTGACCCTTCTGAGTCTTTGTAAATATTAATTCAGAACACTTTGTAAATATTAACTAATTTAATCCTAAGGAAAGCCCTCTGAGATGAATACGGTTATTAGCCCCATTTTGCAGAAGGGGAAATCGAAGCCTAAAAAAGCTACATTTATTTCTAGGTTCAAAGCCAAGAAGAAGCAGAGGAGAGACTTGAACTTGGTAGTCCAGTTCCAAAGTCTAGATTTTTCCCCCTATGCCAAGCTATCTTTTGATGAGCAAATACTCAAAAGCCGGCATTTTATGAGGAAATTTTCCAGGTAACCCAATTCCTTCTTCTCATGTTGTAAACATTTAAGAAGAGTTGGCAACTAACAATTTCACTTTCATTGTCTTCCTAAAAGATTTCATACTAGGGGAGATGTGCATCATAAAAGTGGCAATTTTTTATGCTAGCGAATGCTTAATCTTTCACTTTGAGATATCGTCCACATCTTTGATTTCACAGCGAGTCATAAGACACTAGTGGGCTCCCTGGATGTCAACCTTATTTCGGCTCCTGTTTCCAGAGCAGATGTCTATCCAGTCAGTCATCTCTGTTTTGGGAGCCTTTTTAAATTAGTAGAAGATTGTCTACTGTTAATCAGTATTCCCCTTGCCAAAACCACTCCACTATTGAGCCAGCTTGAACAGGTATGACTCTAGCAAATTTAAATTTCCTTATTTGTAGACTTTTACACATCTATGGAGGCATTATGAATTTGTATGGATCTAATTTTTCTATTGTCATAGATAAATATAGATAGAGAGATCTATCTCTCTATCTATGCATTTGTGCCTAGAAACGATTATTCTCTGTTTAAAATCCAAATACTTTGTTTCTTTAGCTAATAGCCTGCTCTGACTTCAACAGGGGTGTTTGTTTAGTTTTTAAAGATAAAGTTGTTCAGTTGGGGAAGTTTTATATTTTAACCATTGAGCCAAACTCTAAGCACATTTTTTAAGTGGAAACTCCTTTGATCGAAAGATAAAGTTCATGTTAACCTGCAGCCTTGGATTTGAAATCTAAACAAAGAGATAATGTGTGAATTCACTAATGACTTCCTGCTTCTGAATTAGCATTAGCTTTTTGCTTTTAGCAATAGAGGCACAGGGGTCACAAAATACTGTCTTCTGGTGACCAACAAGAAAGAAAAAAGGTTTTTAGACAAAATTTTAGAATGGTGCCAAAAAGAGAATGAGGAAGACAGTTTGACAAGGGAGCAATTAGGGTACCTGGGTGGCTCAGTGGGTTAAAGCCTCTGCCTTGGGCTCAGGGTCCTGGGATCGAGCCCCACATCAGGCTTTCTACTGGATGGAAAGCCTGCTTCCTCCTCTTTCTCTCTCTGCCTGCTTCTCTGCTTTCTTGTGATCTCTCTCTCTCTGTCAAATAAGTTAAAAAATTTTTTAATTAAAAAAAGTGAACAATTAATTTTTCATTAAGAAAAAGACATTCTGACTTAGCATATAATAGAGGTAATATTTTCTACTATGATAATGGAAAAATCTAGAGGAATGAACCCTGAATAATAAATAAATAAATAAATAAATAAATAAATAAATAAATAAATAAAACCCCAGTTACCAAAACATTTTCATTTTCCCAGCGCAGGAGAGAGGCCAGTCTGCTTGAAACAGGATGGACAAGTAATCCTTAGACTCCATGATAGTTTCTCAGTAGTCCTGAGCCCAAATCTGTAACTTATCCTCTAGACAATATTTTTCAGGAAAGATCCATTGCCTAGAATATTGCTGAAAACATCATTTGTAATGAATAATGGCTTCTATGAGTGCCATAAGGTCCTTTTGGTAAAGCCATTCATTCATTAATTCCATTAAAAATTATTTGTTGAGCTTCTACCATGTCTCTGGCATTGTGTTAGGTAAGAGAGCAATGTGCTCTTTACTTTCATTGAATTTCTGCTCTATAAAGAAAGACAGATAATGACATGTAATAATAAATGTGACTACATATGTTAGGAAAGCTAAGCACAAATTGTCATGGCAGCAAATGCTAGTAGGGACATAGGGCACATAATAGACTCTGTGTGCTGTAAAAAGAAATGATTTTAAAAAGAAATGTTAGGGGCATCTGGGTGGCCCAGTCAGTTAAGTGCCTAACTCTTGATTTGAGGTCAAGCCCCACATCAAGCTCCACGCTTAGCAGAGAGTCTGCTTGAAATTCTCTCTCCCCCTCTCCCTATGTTCCTTCCCTTGCTCATGCTCTCTCTCTAAATAAAGAAAATCTTTTCAAAAAATTGTTAAAGAAAAGAAATATTAGTGTACTGAAAAGTTCTATACCAGCATAATTGTAGCCATAACTTTTAGCATTCATCACATTCTGTGTGTATCATATTTCTAGTTCACTAAATATAGTTCTTAACTCTGGTAACATATTAGGAACACTTGGAGAACTTTAAAAGCACACTATAACTTAAGCCCAAGCCCCAAGATATTCTGATTTAAATGGTCCTGGGGAGTCCAAGCAGGCGTATTTTTTTAAAGTCTCTCAAGTGTATAGTCATGATCAAGAACAACCATTTGAGGTCTTGAGAATAGATACACATGTTGTCCCTATATTTATGTCTAGTGTCAGGCACCTACATAGGTTTGGGGTATAATAAATATTTTTAAATAGATGTAATTCATTTAATAAGCTCTAGAAATGCATTACAGACCACTCCTTTGAAAAAGGAAATCTTACTATTGTACATCCATCCCTCACTTCTGTAATAACTGTAAACATGATGAAGACACCGGTATCAATCCAGGGAATCATGTGCCTGAATTCCTAGGTGGGGGAGGGAGAGGAAGGCAAGAATGATGAACTTACCATTAAATAACTATAAAATGGGACACCTGGGTGGCTCAGACAGTGAAGTGTCATTCTTCAGCTCAGGTCATGATTCCACGGGCCTGGGATTGAGTCTTGTTTCAGGCTCCTTACTCAGCAAGGAGTCTGCTTCTCCCTCTGACCCTTCTGCCACTCATGCTCTGTCTCCCTCTCTTTCTCTCTCAAATAAATAAAATCTTAAATAAATAAATAAATAATAAATAAATAAATACAAAAAAGTTTGGATTAAGAAATATTCAAATTCACCCATAGCCCATCTTATTCACTCAATTCAATTGCTCATGCCATCTCTTCCCATAAACCAAACACAAGTCACATTTACCCACCATCAGCCTGCAGAAAGTATACAGACTCTGAGGTTTGATGCTCTTCACCTGGCTAATCCTATCAACGCTTGGCGCCAGCCATAAAGACACAACATTCAGTCAGCTGAACTCTGTAAATGGCTGAACTGATTGAATTGTCCAGATATTTTAGCTAGTGTGAAACAGTTTCATGTTTCCCCCATAAACACAAATTCCCATAGAAACTAAACCAGGAGACAGAGTATATTCGCTTTATTTTAGGTCCGGTGATCCTATGAGACCTTCCCTTAGTGAGTCTGGGTTCTTGATATCCAAGCCAGTGCTTTTCTTCATGGCTGGCTATCATTTGGAGCCATCATTTTAACTGAACGCAGACAGCATTTGCCTTGAACAGGCTCCAAGGGTTTTCCATGGAGAACTTATGTCTATAGAACTGTCTGCTCACCCAGACTCCATAAACCCCTTGTCTATTCAGACAGGGAAAAAAGCCACACACACACAGACACACATACACACACACACACACACACACACACACACACACGTACCAGTACCACCACCACCACACTGTTATTAAATTCATTGAATACTATTCTTTTTTTTTTAAATTACAGCTGCATTCTTCCCTTTGAAATTTTATATAGGGTTTTTAAGATGATTTTAAGGACATCTATGATTTCTATCTTAGTCAAATATAAAGTGGCTCTTATTTTTTCTTAACAGTTCAGAGTATTATGAAATGGAAAAAAATGCATTGTACTATGAAAATTTACTTTCTGACTTATCTGATTGTAAAGTGGGATTTGAGCACATTAGGTCTTTCATTTTTTGATGAGGGTGGAAGTGGAGGTATTACCTCAAAGTGTTCATATCAATCACTGTTAAAAGTGAAATAGAAGAGTGTGCTCCAAACACTCATTTCTTTACTTACTTGACTAATGTATTAGGAGGAGCTCAGTGCAGGACAGAAAGACTATTCTAAATGTTTTAAGCAGGGACAAATTTAAAATAGGGAATTTGGTGCTTATAAAATCATTGGAGATGCTGAAGAAACAACTTCTAGTCTTGGTCTCCAGGAATGACTTTGAGAACAATCAAAACTGACCCACTAAAGCTCTGCCAGAAGGAAGAGGCCCAAATGACTTGCTCTAGTGGCATCTCCACATCCCAGAGGCTGGAGAATGGACAGCCATAATTCTGCAACTGAAGGCCAGATCAAGATGCCTTCACTTTTAGCTCTGCTTCTTGATATCCTAAGAGCTGGAAACTATAAAATGAAAAAACAAAATTAAGAAGACTTATTTCTGTGAGCTTGCTGGCCTGAAGAAATAGCTAAGAGCTGCAGAAGGACTGGTTTCTGTCAAGGGTGCCTAGGTGGTTCAGTCACTTAAGCATCTGAATCTTGGTTTCAGCTCAGGTCCTGATCTCAGAGTCATGGGATCAGGCTCTGCATTGGGCTCTGCACTCAGTGAGAGGTCTGTTTGTCCCTCTCTCTCTACTCCTCTCTGTGCTCTTTCTCTTCCTCTCTCTCTATCTCTGAAATAAATAAATAAATCTTAAAAAAAAATACTATCTTCTTTCTTATATCAACCTACCAATTCTTATATGAGTCAGGCAGATTGGTAGGCCCAAACTCTTCATCCAAAGGAAGGTTAGAAGTCGTGAGTATATATGCCATAGATATAAACAACAATAGGCACTACCCATTATTTTGTTCCCACATTGACCTTGGATACAGGTAGATTATATGTTCTGATGAACTGGAGAGACCCCTTGCCACATCTCTTTTAGGTGTATCAACATGATATTGTACACTTGAAACTAACATTACACCCTATGTTAACTATACTGGAATTAAAATTTGAAAACTTAATAAAAATTAAAATTAAACAAAAAATAGAAGAAAAATCAAGTGCATGAAGATCACCCATGACCACAACTCCCAGATTTCCAACTACTCGACTTTTCTACTATTCAGCTTAAACTTAAATGTCTCATTTTTGCCATTAATCTGTATTATCTCACTCTGAAAGTTTTGTGTTCCATAGAACAACTAGAAATTCACACTCAGTGAAGGAACACAAGATAAAGTTGCCTTTTAACATATCCATTCTTCTGAATGTATTTAACTCATAACAATAATTGATACCTCAAAGCAAATAAAGTATTTTATGATGTGGCTTAGTGGTTTTATTCATACTTCTTCAGGAAGTCAAAAGACCACAACACAAGTCTGAAAAAGAATTAGCCTCTGTTTTTGATTAAACATGCATTGCTTAAAGCTATGGTAAGAGAAAAAAAAAAGTTACTGCTAATTCATATAAGCAAGATGTTTTCTGAGTCTGTTAAATAATGAAAGCTATGAGGGTAATGGCAAAGGATAAAAGAAATTAAATACAAGTACTTCATTTTAAAATTCAGTCTGCAACTTTTTTCATGCATATCATTGGTTTTTCTTATATACCTTGTGCACCTAGGAAATAAAATATGTCTACAAAGGTCAATTCATAAAAGTTTACTCAAAGATGACTGAAACATGCTTAAGCTAAAACATTGATCCCAGAATTATTTATTCAGTAGAAACAATAGGGCAATTCTTAACAAACGTGTGTGACTATAGATTAGTATTTCATCTTTAAAAATCATTTTTTAAACTAACAAAAGCATTTTTCACATGTCGCATGTTAATCCACTGATGAACATTTGGTCCTCATGAACCTTTCACTTCAAACTCCCAAATCTCAAATCTGCTGGCTTCTAAATCCACAATCAAAGAACATGTAGAGTGAAGGTGCCTGAGATGTTATTCGCATAGTGCAATTCCTTACATATTTAATTTTCAAAACTTTAAAAGTGTCTCATAAACAAAAATATTCAGTTTACTAAATATAGATAAAATTTAAATAGAATGCTGGAGAAGAGGAACATTTTTTGTCAAAATAATCTTTTCAGGCATATGATAGATATATTACTGTTACATGATATGCACAGAGACAAAACTTGGAAAAATCTGACAAATATCTGAATATTTGGCTCACAAAAATACCAAGTATCTGCATATATAAACATATCAGTATATTTGGGCTTTTATTTTCCATCTAGGATTTTTCTGTAAAAACATAATCTTAGTTTATATGTGCCCACAGTTATGGAGAATAATTGTGATAATGATAATATCCCTGTCAGGCATAACACTCCGGGTAGGGACTTGGGGAAATGTGATTTATCTACTATAATTGACTATGTTTGCAGAAGAAGAAAAATTTGGAGAATATATTTCAGAAGTCATCACTTATTCGTCGCAATCAGAACACAGAAATTCGGGAGGGTCAAGATGGCGGAAGGCCAGGTGACCGCATTTCAGGGAGTTCCCTGAAGAGAGCTGAATTCCAACAAAAAAAACCACTACAAGACCACCGTGAACACCCATGAAACCAGCCTGAAATGTGATATTTCCCACTTCTGGACCGCCACAAGAGACAAAGAACATCGGCAAAAAGATGACATGATACTATATGTGGAAAACCCAAAAGACTCTACCCCCAAACTACTGGATCTCATACAACAATTTGGTAATGTGGCAGGATACAAAAT
>PITA01027446.1:0-20920 GCA_004023965.1 Spilogale gracilis | reverse complement strand
CCTCCTCACCATCTCGTAGGTCTGCATGGCCAGCTGCACCTTATCGTCGCTGTACTCCTTACACTTGCTGTAGGCGCTCTGGATCTTCTGCAGGTGCTCTACACGCTGGTCCGGAGACAGTGTCTTCACCGTGGATATGTACTCTGCAGCCAGGATGTCGATCTCGGCCTTCTTATCTGACAGAGAAAGGGGGAAAAGCTAGTCGCTCCGAGAGATTCCACCACAAGTAAAGCTGAGCGACGCCAAGCTGCGGGAGGCCGGTGGGGCTCCATCAGCGGGGCGTCTGCCTTCAGCTCAGATCCTGTCTCAGGGTCCGGGGATGGAGTCCCGCGTTGGGCTCCCTCCCTCTCCCTCTGCCATTCCTCCTCCTTGCCTGTACTCTCTCGCTCTATCAAATAAAATCTTAAAAAAAAACCAAAAAACAAAAAGCAATAAAAAACAAAGCCCACTTTCAACAATGAAGTGGCTGACTGAACACGGAGGCCGGCGGGTGTGAGCTCAGTGGGCACAGCCTCCAGCAGACCGCCCAACATGGGCCATGCCCGAACCCTGTGGAGCCATGGTGCCAGAAAGTATGCATTCCAGCCTGTCTGATTCCCAGAAGTCCCTGCTGGAATAGCAAATGATGCACTCACCTGGGCTACAATGTGGCATGCAACTCTTCAGTACACACACCCTGGGCTTAGGGCACATAGGGAAACATTCACAAATGCAGACAATGGGACAGAAGCCAAATGTGCAACCACAGGGAAACTGACCGAGCTGCTGTGGTCCATTCACACAGCAAGCCAGCAGCCAAAGCAACGAGGACCCCTCCCACAGAAGGTGGCAGTGAGCCACTAACGGAGACACAAGGGACGACACACTGGCAGATTTCACTGATATTAAGCAGGGACACATACAACTGTGGACTCTTTGGTTTGGGGAGATAAGAGAACGTGTCGGGGGAAACTGAGGGTGGGAACCCTCATGAGACGGGGCAGCTCACTCAGCAGGCTTACACAGGGCCCCGGGCGCCTGAGGCCCCATTCCTCCATCCCGGGAGGGGTCTGTGAGGTACTGTTTGTTAGGCGGCTGATAAACACGTAAATGCCGTATGTCACAGTAACAGAATTCTCTGCATCTGCAGCTCAGTGAAAAAGCACAACTATTCTGACCTTACAAAACATGTGGCAGGCACAATGAATGCAATATCACCCATGCCCAAGCCCATGGCCACAAAACACGACGCCTCAGTTCAGAGCCAGCAGCCCAGAAGCTGCGAAACAGGAAAGGAAAGAAGGGCTGACAGATGGAAACAGCAGCCTGTGTGAGGCTGACAGATGGAAACAGCAGCTGACCTCCCAAGGGCAGTAGAGAGCTGGGAGACGAGCTGGGAGACGACGCAGCAGTGCCTTCCACATGCTGAGGGAAAAGGATTTCCAAGCTGGAATTCTATACCCAACCAAACTGTTCATCAACCATGAGACCAGAGCAAACACATTTTCAAACAGGGAGCCTTGTAAGACATCCATCTTCCCAAGGGCACCTGGGGGGCTCAGTTGGTTAAGCGACTGCCTTTGGCTCAGGTCATGATCCCGGAGACCCGGGATCGAGCCCCACATCGGGCTCCCTGCTCGGCGGGAAGCCTGCTTCTCCCTCTCTCACTCCCCCTGCTTGTGTTCCCTCTCCGGCTGTGTTTCTCTCTGTCAAATAAATAAAATCTTTAAAAAAAAAAAAAAGAAATCTACCTTCCCATGTACCGTGTTTCAGGAAACTACTGGAGGAAAGGCTCCAGTAAAGCAAGGGATCGAGAGAGGACGTTTACAACACAGTGATCAGGGTCCTGCACCAAAGATGCGCATAGACAGTGCCCCTGCCGCAGGCGGGAAACAGCCAGCCCAGACAAGACCCTCAGGACGGGAGGCTCCAGCAGAAAGGTCTGGCGAGTGATTGCCTGGAGCAGCCAACACAGTGAACACGGGGAATGTGGACAGAATACGGAAAAGAAAAAGCAATTCTGAACGCTAAGAAAAACAGTTATTCAGAAAAAGATCACATAAGCAGATCACGTGATGTGGCCCAGCTGCAAAGCACCACCACAGAGCTCCCAAAGGCAATGCCGTCCCTGGTCTCCAGCAGGCTCCGAGTCTAAGCCACGACGCCAGCAGACGGCAAACCTTCATATTCCACAATAACAGAACAAAGGCCAAAGCAAAAGGGAAATAAAGTAAGAAACAGCAGCAAAAACAGGATGTTTAGAAACAAGGAGCTAAATACCAGCAGACTGTGAAGGGCTATCTGTTTAAACGATGGGTACACAATTTGAAACCAGAAAACCTCTTAAAGGAAAGGAACAGTAACGAGGAGTGGACGATGGTTGTAAAGAAGGAAGATGGGCTAGAACCCAAAATACTAAGTCGGATTTTAAAGTGTTAGCACTGTCCATAAGATGCCACCCAGGGCTCAAAGCCTAAGGCTGGGCTGCAGCCCCCTGCCCTGGGGCCCAGGGAGAACAGGGCCACCTCCTCCCAGCTGTCAGAGCCCACCACTGACCCACTGACTGGACTAAAGGGCCTGGACCTACCTTCTGTCCTCTGGTCCAGCTCTCGCATGAGCTGGAAGTTCCTCTGAAGCTCACATGGAAGGTTCTCGATGCCTGAAACACAGAGACGTGTACTCTCAGGAGCAGGACCAAACTTGCCTTCCAGGCTTTATACCTAAAGTCTACAAATAATAAGCTCACTTCATTTTCTGTTAGAATGTGGGGAACAGAAGGATTAAGGAATCTTTTTTGGGGGGAGGGGCATTAAACTCGGATAAGACTGACAGGCTTCGGAGGGTGTCAGAAGCTGGAAAGTAAGAGGAGAACTTACCCTTGAGCTGCAAGCAGAGGCCAGGAAGGTAGCCCGTGCCACACCCCAGCCAGTTCTCCCCTCTCAGTACCCCTCCCTTACACTGGGAAAGACCAAAACCTTGGGGTCTGTTGGATCACTCCCGCCCCCCTGCCTTACTCAGATACCCAGTGCACAGGGTGCAGAAGGTCCGTGCTGTGTGCAGGACTTCATGCAAGGAGACACGTGGTCTGAGTTACACAGCACAGCAGGCACTGTCCACGGGGCTGCATAACACCTGAAATGGGGCTACTATGTCTGAGGGACTGAGCTTTTCATCTGCTCAAGTTTCCTTTAATTTCAAGTTAAACAGACCATGCTGGCCAGCAAAGGTAGACAACCCCAGGCCACACTGCCCTCCCCACTGTCCTGCCATCCTCCTGCTCCAGGCCAGCCTTCCCTCCTGTTTGCACAGCTTACAGCTAGTGGCCTGGCTCACCCAGAGAATGGCACACATGCCCTCCCCAGCCTCCAGGCTCACCGCCACCTCCAAGGACCTTCCTGTTCTGTCCTATTCTGGGCTCTGCAGGACAGTGCCATCCCGGGTCTCTCACAACCTGCTGGCCTCCTTCATGCCCCTTAATCTGCTGTGAACGTTTAAAAAATCCATTTCCCCCATTTGAAAGTAAAATGGAAAATGAAGACTGAGGCTTAGCACACAGCAGGTGCTCAAAAATCGAGGTGCCCTGTGCATGATGGAGCCCACAGTTCTCAAAGTGTCCTCACAGGGCTCAGTGGGCAGGTACTGGGACAGAGAAGGGCAGGCCACAGCGCTCACCGACAGGTCAGTGCAATAGTGACAACCGCAGAGCAGGGCCCCCTCTTCTTAGTGCTCTCCCACCACGACCCACACCCCCAGGGCTCAGGCTTGGACTCCGCTGAACCGCACCGCCTCCCCCAGGATAGGGGTTCACTCCCGAGCGTCAGCAGCTGCAGGAACCACGCTCCAGAACGCCCAGCCCAGCCCCTCTCGGCCCCCCCACAAGGCCACCCGCAGGCAGAGCCGGAGGAGCAGCGCTCAAACGTGTGGTGGGCATGACCTTGACGAGCTACTTGGCCTGGGCGGCCTGCGTTTTCCCATCTGCTCAGGAGTGCTCAGAAGGCCCCAAGCGGAGCTACACGTAGACAGAAGGACGCCTGCGGGAAGCGTCTCCCAGAGTCTTTCCGTGGTGACCATCACTGTCCCTCAACACTTGCGCCAGCCCTGCCAGGCCCCTTCCACGAGCGCCACGCGGAAGGATGGGCACCCTAGGCGGCCGTCCACGCCAGTATCGTCTCCTCCAACTACCAGGTCACCGCGCGAGCAGGCACAGAACCCCGGCCTGAGTCCCCCCAAAGGCCAGACTCCCAGCCCCCAGGCCCGGCCCAGAGAGGAGACCGGGGCTCGACCACCCGCGCCTGACTGCGCAGTGGGGGCGGAGGGGCGGGGCCTAGGGCAGGGGCGGGGCCAAGTCAGCGGAGCGGGCCAGGGAGGGTGGAACCGGGCCTCGAGCCGGGTCCTCGTCCGGGAGGGGCTGACGGCGGGGAGGGCCGGGCGGCCGCTGAGGCCAGGGCCCAGGACCGGGCCTAACCGGGGGCGGGGCCGTGGCGCGCGAGCCCCGCCCTGTGCCCACCGGCCCCGCCCCCCCGTGACGCACCTGGAATTGGCGCGGCCGTGACGAAGGGACCCCGCGCCGCGCCCCCCGCGCGCAGCTCCTTGCGGCCCCGCCCCGCCCGGCGCGCGCCCCCGCCGTCCCCGCCGCTGCCGGGTCGCCCCTGCCGCCCCCACGAGCCCTCGGGGTCCGCGCGCGGCGCCTCGTGTACGCGGAGCGGGCCCGTGGCGGGAGATTCTGCGCGGGCGCCGGGCCCGAAGGCCGCGAGGAGCGCTTACTGTCCAGGTAGTGCTCCAAGTACATGGCGGTCGCCATCTTCGTCCGCGGCCGCGCTCTGGGTCTGCGCGGGCGGGCGGTGCCGCGAGGGGCGGAGGCGGGGCCGGGGCCTTCAGTATTAATGAACCTCGGGCGCCGATTGGCCCGCCGCTGGGGCGGGGCGCCGTCTGGTCCCGCCCGCCGACTTCCGGCGGGGGGCTGCGCGCGGCGTCGCGGGGCAGCGGAGTTTGGGCGGTGGGTGCACGTCGGTGCCCGCGTGGCTGCGTTCCCGAACTCTCGCCCCGGAGGGACGAGCCGGGGGTGCCGAGCGTGGTCGCGCGAGTCGGGGCGGCCGGCGGCGCACGTGCAGGTGAGTGCGGGGAGAGGCCTGGGTCGCGGAGGCTCCTGGCCGGGCTCCCGCTGCCCACGCGGCCCGGCCCGAGCTGCGCGTTTCCAGAGCGTCCCCTCGCGAGCTCGCCCGACGCCGGCCGGAGGTGTTGCCAAGTTCATGTTCCCTGAGAAAGTTCGCGCCGCACGGGGGCTGACGCGTCCGGGGCTGCGGGAATCCCGGGGTCCGCGGTCGGAGTGCGGAAAATGCACACGCGCTGCTGCCCGGGGGCCCACCTCCGACCTCGGTGGCTACGTTGTTTTCTGACTAAATAGACGACAATTTTTGGAGTAATTTTAAGTTTACGGGGAATTTGAGAAGAAAACAGTTCTTAAATACTAAACACGTGCGCACACGCACACAACAGTCCCGTTACAGTCTGCACTAGTGTGGTGCATTTATTACGACTCAGGAGATCGTGTGGATACGTTACTCTTTTAGAGGTTTTGTCCGAGAGACAGCAGAACCTGGGAGAAGCAGGCTCCGCGCTGAGGAAGGAACCGCATGCGGGACTGGATCCCAGAACCCTGAGCCGGTCCCCGGTCCCCGAGCAGAAGGCGGACGCTTAACTGCCTGAGCCACCCAGCCGTCCCTTGATACGTTATTATTAAATATTACTAGGGGCGCCTGGGTGGCTCAGTTGGTTGGGCGACTGCCTTCGGCTCAGGCCATGATCCTGGAGACCTGGGATCGAGTCCCACATCGGGCTCCCTGCTCGGCGGGAAGCCTGCTTCTCCCTCTCTCACTCCCCCTGCTTGTGTTCCCTCTCTGGCTGTGTTTCTCTCTGTCAAATAAATAAAATCTTAAAAAAAAAAAATATTACTAAAGTCTGTAGTTTCCAGTTCACTCTCTGTTGTACATTCTACAGGTATTAACAGATGTATAATGGCATGTATCCAACTTTGCAATATACAGAATAGTTTCTGCCCGTGAAATCCTGTGCTCCACCTTTTCAGCTCTCTCCCCACTCCCCACACTCCTGCAAACACTGATCTTTTTACTGCAGTTTTCCCTTTTCCAGAAAATGTTGTAGAGCTGGGATCACACAGTACGCAGACTTTTCAGATTGGCTTCTTTTGCTTAGTAATACGCATTTACATTTCTTCTGTGCTTTCTTCTGGCTTGATAGCTCATTTCTTCTCAGTGCAGAGTAATATTTCATGGTCTGGATATACCACAGTTTACCCATTCACCTGTTGAAGGACCTCTTGGTTGTTTCCAAGTTTTGCCCATTATGAATAAAGCTACTATAATAATTTACTGGTTTCTGGGTGGACTTTTTAAAAATTCCTTTAGTTAAATACAAAGAAGGGTAAAACTGTCTAGGTTTGTGGGAAGCCACCAAACTGGCTTCCAAAGTGGCCGTATCATTTTGCATTTCCACCAGCAAAGAACAAGAGTTCCTGTTGCTTCACATCTTCACTAGCGTTTGGCGTTGTCAGTGTTCTGGATTTTGACCACTCTGATAGGTGGGTAAAGGTATTTCATTTTCTTATTTGCAATTCCCTAATGACATAATTCCCCAACGAGCTCCTTTGTACACATACACTTGCGATCTGTACATCTTCTTCGGTGAGGTGTCTGTTCATAACTTCTGCCCATTTTTTATTTTAACTTTTTTTTTTTTAAGATTTTTTATTTGACAGAAACACAGCCAGCAAGGGAACACAAGCAGGGGCAGTGAGAGAGGGAGAAGCAGGCTTCCCGCCAAGCAGGGAACCCGATGTGGGACTCGATCCTGGGTCTCCAGGATCATGACCTGAGCTGAAGGCAGATGCTTAACCACTGAGCCACCCAGGCACCCCTATTTTAACTTTTAAAATAAAATTTTATTTAGAGAGGCGCCTGGGTGGCTCAGTCGTTAGGTGTCTGCCTTCGGCTCGGGTCGTGATCCCGGGGTCCTGGATTGAGCCCCACATTAGGCTCCCTGGGTGGCAGGAAGCCTGCTTTCCCTCTCCCACCTTCCCCACTTGTGTTCCTGCTGCTGCCATCTCTTTCTCTGTCAAATAAATGAATAAAATCTTAAAAAAAAAAAAAAAGATTTTATGGGACACCTGGGTGTCTCAGTCAGTTGAGTATCTGCCTTCAGCTTGGGGCATGATCCCAGGGTCCTGGGATCAAGTCCTACATTGGGCTCCCTGCTCCGTGGGGAACCTGCTTCTCTCTCTGCCTGCCACTCCCGCTGCTTGTGCTCTCCCTCACTCTCTCTGACAAATTAATAAAATCATAAGAAAAAAAAACTTAAAATTTATTTAGAGAGAAAGTAGGGGACTGGGCAGAGGGGAAGCAGACTCCCCACTGAGTGTGGAGCCCAGGGCAGAGCCAGATCCTGAGATCACAACCCAAGCCAAAACCAAAAGTCAGATATAGAACCTACTGAGCCATCCAGGTGCTTCATAACTTTTCCCCACTTTTTAATTTGGGCTGTTGGTCTTCTTACTGGTGAATCATACTATCGACTTTTCTACTATTTACATTTTTAACTTACTACTGTTTGCCAACATCTAGCCATGTTTTACTCAATTCTACTTCATTCTGTTTAGATCTATTTCTTGCATTGGTGGGCCATGCTTTAACAATAGATGTACAATGTTTTGATTGCTTCCAGTTTTTATTAGCATAAATAATGCCCTGATGAACAGGTATTCAGATGGCCGTACGTATCTAAGCTACCTGAAAACAGTTGCTTCAAAGAACCATTTTAGGGGCGCCTGGGTGGCTCAGTCATTATGCGTCTGCCTTTCACTCAGGTCATGATCCCAGGATCCTAAGATTGAGCCCCACATCAGGCTTCCTGCTCAGCGGGGAGCCTGCTTCCCCCTCCTAATCCCCCTCATTATGTTCCCTCTCTCACCATCTCTCTCTCCTTCAAACAAATAAAATCTTTAAAAAAAAACAACATTTTATTATCACTCAGAATTTTTGAGTCATGCACTTCAGTGGGGCTCAGCCGGGTGATCCTTTGTTCTTTGTAATAGTTCAGAGGTCACCGGGGTGGCTGGAAGGTAGCATATAATTGGCACTATGGACCAGGGTCCCTACATGGGACCTCTCCAGCACAGCAGTCCCAGGTACGGGTCCTGTGTTCCTGGCCATGCATGGCTTCCAGAGGGCTCCTGTGAGCCTCCGTAGTCCTGAGACATCTCACTCCATTTTACCGGTCAAGCAAGTTATTGGGGACAACCAGGTAAGGGGAGGGAACTCAGACCCGCCTCTCAATGGAAGGAGTAGCAAGGGTCAAGGCCATCTCCGATTTATATATTGTCCTATTTGTTCTTTGGGATAAATTCTTAGAAGTGGGATTGATGTGGCACCTGGCTCACTCAGTCCAGTGTCTGCCTTTGGCTCAGGTCCTGATCTGTGGGTCCTGGGATTGGGCCCTGTGTTGGGCTCCCTGTTCAGTGGGGTGTCTGTTTCCTCTCTCTTCTCTTTCCATCTGCCCCTCCCCACCTCTCATTCTGTCTCTCTGTCTCTCTCTTTCATAAAAAAATCGAAAAAGAAAAAGAAAAGCAAGCAAGCAATGGAATTGCTAAGGGTACATGGGTGGCTCATGGGTTAAGCATCGGACTCCTGATTTCAGCTCAGGTCATGATCTCCGTCGGGGGTGAGAGTGAGCCCCACCTAAGGCTCAGCTTGGGTGCGGCGCCTGGTTAAGATTCTCTCCGTCTGCTCCCCTTTGCTCTTCCACTAAGTCACTTCTGTCAACCCTAGATTTTGTCAGACTTTTTATCTTTACTAATGATGGAAAAAAATAACCAAAACCAACCCATGGATTAATGTACTTCTTTGATTTTAAGTGAGGCTAAATATATTTTTCCATATCCACTGGCTATATGCTTGGGGGGAGGGGGAGGTCTGTCCTGTGCCTTGTAGGGCCCTTAACAGCACTGTGGCTTCTCACCGGATGCAGGCAGCACCCCAAGTTGTGACAGTTGGAATGTCCACCAAGTGGAAACCAGCGCTTTAGGGGAAGACTAAGCTAGTCTTAACAGAAAGAAACCCAACCAAAATCCAGTGGCTTAGAAAAGAGAATTTTTTTAAAGATTTTATATGTTTATCAGACACAGACACAGTGAGAGAGGGAGAAGCAGTCCCCCCACCAAACAGGAAGCCCAATGTGTGGCTCCATCCCAGGACCCTGGGATCACAACCCAAGCTGAAGGCAGGCGCTCAATGAATGAGCCACCCAGGCGCCCCCAGAATCTTATTTCCTGTGCAGCAGTCCCCATGTGAAAAGTCCAGGGGGCAGCAGCCATGCTCCAGAGGGTCACTCGGGGGCCCAGACTCCTTCCAGCATGGCGTCTGCCCCCAGGGAGTTTTCAAGGCCAGGCTGCAGTGAGCGGGAGTGGTGGGCACAGGGAGAGCACCATCTGCCGTGTGAAGGAGCACACACCGCGTCTGCTCCCCCTTCGCGGCCCATCAGCTGTGTGGCCACACATCTATACGTGGGGCTGGGAAACCAAGTCTGGGAGGGCATTCGTGTGGCAGCAGGCTCTTCCGGAAGTACGTGAGTGCTGCACACGGACTAGTCCCCCAAATTCACAAGTTGAACCCTAACCCCCAATTTGACTGTATGTGGAGAAGGAACTAAGAGGAAGAAGAGACACCAAGACCTCTCTCCACACCCGCATGGTGGAGACTGGCTCCGAGGGGCCCCGAGGCCTGTGCTGTCTGGGTACGGAGCCTGGCTGACAGTGAGGGGACCGCCGACACAATCCTGTGACACAATCCTTGAGGAACAGAGAACAGTAAAAAGGCTTTAGTGTCTTTTGGGTTTTTTTTTAAGGGACAGTCCCAAACACGTATGAGTAGGGAGGCCCCAAGGAGCCCTGTGCGCTCGTCAGCCATTAGCACCTTACAAGCCATTTCACGTCCCCGCTGTCTGCCAGCACCCCGTACTCTCCTCCACCGAGCGGACGTCCCACCTATAAGGCCTCCACGGTGCCAGGAAGAGATCTTACCCGCACTGCTCCAGGGCAGACCAGAGGCCGAGCTGTCCAGGCAGCAGAGAAAGGAGACTGAATCCAGGTGCAAAGGCGCTCCTCCGCCCACAGCAAGGCCACAAGACCAGCACTGCATGGCGATGTCGAAGTCACCCTGTGATCAGGAAGGAAAAGCTGGAACTGCTAAAATGTGGGCCTGACTTTGACATCACTCATCAGTGGAAGCAGCTCTTGACTGCCTAACTCTGGCCTTTGGGTTATGTGTGGTCGCGAAGTATCCCAACGACATAAGCCCCAGTTGGGATGGTACTGTGGTGCTTGCACTTAGTGTCATTCTAAGAGGCAGGCCGTGTGGACTCGGAAGCAAAGCTGCTTGTAGCACCTTAACAACGACCGTCACCTGCTGCCATCACAAGGGCACCACGTGCCCCGCCCTGGCCTATAAGGCCCCAACAGGCTGGGTCCTCCATTTCACAGGCATCTGGGATGGCTGGGATTCAGGAGCTGATGCACGGTATCACACGTTCTCCCATAGCCCACTGAGCTCATCCTGCAGATGGGCTTCAAGGTTCAGGCTGGTTCAGGCTGGCACCTGCCTGAGCCCGGGAAGGTTCTCTTCTCCAGTGTAATCTTTCCATCCTTCCAAGGCCCAGGAGATGGACATCTGAGAACAGGAAACATTAAGCCGAGCGCTATTGCTTCTGTACCTACAGTTACATTGAGCACTGGCCTTTGTGTCAGGAGCCTCCCGAGGCCATGCTGCGGGGGACAAGGTCCCAGAGCCTTTCTGGAGGGACTTGGAATCCTGATGGCTTACTTCTTGCGAGCTACTTGTCAGTTTCAGGGCGGTAGCCTGGCCTTGGCTGTATTTCCCTCACTGGAGATGCAGCGTGAAAACACAGCCCCCACGGCGCCCGCGCTCTTCACACATGGGGGGGGCGTGGCCGAGCTACAAAACCGCTTCCCAAGCTTCCCCCTCAAAGGACACAAGTCGTCTGTGATTACAGCAGCAACTGGAAGCCGCACCGCCAAGATCAACATCCAGGAAGGAGGCACAGGCTTGGAAAAATACCACAATGTAGCCCCCTTCCAGAACCCAAAGCGCATCAGGCAAATCGGTGGGGGGCCTGAAGCCACAGTCGCTGTCCCGGGGAGCCACGTTCTCCGGGGCTTGTGCAAACGCGAGGGCCGGGGAGAGAAGGTCGGGGAGACCGCGGGGGTGGGGGGCAGAGCCCCAGGAAGCCGCCGCCGCCCGCCCTGGCAGGAGGAGGCAGCCTTGAGGGCCGAGTCCGCCACAACTCCGGCTGCAAGTGCCCCCAAAGCCCGTCCGGGGACCGGCACTCGGCAGACGCGAAGCCGGCTCCGGGGAGTTTCGGGGGGCGTGGCTCCCGGGTCATCGTGACCTGCGCGTCCGCGTCGTCGCAAAGTCCGCGGGTTCCAGGGCTGCCCGCTCCACGAGCGCACGGCCTCGCCCTCCGCATGCCCAGACGGCCCCACGGCCCCCAATTGGCAACAGAGCCCGGGAGCCTCTCGACGGGGCGGGGAGCCCATCTCAGAAGTCCGGCACGTGGGCCAGCACGACCGCCCCCTTCCGTCCGCTGCGAGGCGGCCTGCGGCGGCCCTGCTCGCAGCTCCCGCGGCCCTGCGGTCCCGAGCCGCACAGCGCCCGCCGGCCGAGGTACGTTCGCCCGCTGCCAGCGCTGCCCTCCCTCGGGGCCCGGAGGGCGGAGACTCCGCCGGAAGGGGAGGGGAGACCGTGCCGCCTCCGGCCCCGCCCCAGGGCGGGTACCTGCCAGTCCGGGCAAGGCCGGAGAACGGCAGCCAATCCCAGCGTGCCGTCCCCTCGACCGCAGGTCCGTTTCAGCCAATCGCAGCGCGTTCCGCGTACGCCAGCCAATAGGAGCTCCGAGCGGCGCTGGGGCGCGCGGTGGCGGCGGCGGGCGGCGGGTGGCGGGAAGGCGCGAGCATGGCGGCTCGGCGCGGGGCCCTCATCGTGCTGGAGGGCGTGGATCGCGCCGGGAAGAGCACTCAGAGCCGCAAGCTGGTGGCCGCGCTGTGCGCCGCGGGCCACCGCGCCGAGCTGCTCCGCTTCCCGGGTGGGTCCGCGGGTCTCGGTGTCCGTGGGGTCGTAGGGCGGGGGCGGTGCTGACGGGCTAGCGCGGGTGCTTCCCTCGGCGCCCGGGAGCCGGAGCCGGGGGCGGGGGCGGGGGCTGGCCGGGGCCCTCACTCCGCGCTCTCCCCCCGCCCTTTATTTTTAGAGAGGTCAACGGAGATCGGCAAACTCCTGAGTTCTTATTTGGAAAAGAAGAGCGAGCTGGAGGACCACTCGGTGCACCTGCTGTTCTCCGCGAACCGCTGGGAGCAAGTGTAAACACTCCCGACCCGCTGCCCCCCGGGTTTGCCTCCCGCCCGAGTCCGGGGGGACGTGCCGCTGGCCGCGGGACTGGCGATCAGGCCTGGCCGGTGCCCCGTCCCCCTGACCCCAGGTCGAGAGCTCTGCGGCTGCCACTGAGCACGAATTCATGCTTTTTCTTTCTCCTGCCTGGACTCCTTTTGTAATTAATAGGCTTTGTTTTGTAAAGTAACTGCAGGTATTTGGGAAAAGCTGGTGATGAGTACAGCGTCCCCCCACCCGGTCCCTCCCTCCTGCTCCCAGTTCCTCATACTGTTTGTCTTAGTGTATTACGTTTGTTGCAGTACATGAACTGATGTCCACACCTCTTTAAAAAATTTTGTTTATTTGAGAATGAGACAGGCTGAGAGGAGGACAGGGGTGGGGAGCGGAGGGAGGGATGGAAGCATACTGTGTGCCGAGCTTGAGCCCCGTGCGTGCATCCCGGGACCCTGAGATTATGACCTGGCCTGAGATCCAGACGCTCCAGAAACTGAGCCCCCAGGGGCCCCATGTCCACACATTAACTGAAGTTCACAATTTACTTTTTCCCCACCCCTTCTATTTTACATAGTCTACCTCTTCACTCAACATTTAACTGGTCAAGTGCCCGTGGTGTGTGCTTTTAGATGCTTTTGTTCCCATTTATATACACGTAGGCCACATGAAGCCTTTTGTTTTTTGACTAAATAAATGGGATCCTCCCCTTACTAACGCATGTCCTTCCTGGCTCCGCCCTCTGAGCTGACTCCCCAGCGGCCTGCAGAGTCTACAGGCAGGTCTGCTCTGCTCTCTTCTGGTTTGGCTGTGTCTGCTTTGGAAAACCCTCCCACTCCCAAGGACAAGAAGACAATGAGATCACTTTTATAATCTTTAATACTTCTGGACATAATTTTTCCGATTTTGCTTTCTGGAGTTTTCATTTAAACATGAAAATGCTGACTCCACCTCCTGGTGCTCGGGTCCCGCTACACAGGCCTGCTTGCCTGTACTCTGTGCCTCCGGCCCCAGTGCCCATGGCTGCCCCTTCGGGCCATTCCAGCCACTGCCATTTGCTCGGTCAGTTTGGAAAGTCCTTAGGTGACAGGTGAGACGTGAGGTTCACATGTGGCACTGCTGCCCTCCAGCTGTGTGCTCCTGGCCCCGCACAGCTGCTCTTCACCGCAGCTTCCTTGTCAGGGTGGCGGTGGCGGTGGCGGCACCCTGCGGCAGGTCTTGGTGAGCGTCCAGGAAAGCTGGCCCGGTGGGCCTTGGAGTGAGGGCTCAGTGGACCTGGGCGGTTGGCAAGCACTTTGTGAGAAACTTGTGTGTTCCTGCAGCGCTTGAATTGTCACCTTTTTGGCATGCCTTGTCTTAACCGAGTCGGTTGCTGGTTCCCAAAAATACTCGTCCTCTGACTCTTTCCAGTGGAGGAGCACAGACTGGCGGTCCCCTCACAGCACGGGGCAGCACCCTCCATCTCCGCTCCCATTTCTAGAAACGAGCAGTATTCTACTCTACTTATTTTTAAGCTTTCACTTTGGAATAATTTCAGTCAACTGAAAGAGTTGCAAGAATAGTGCCAAGAATCCAAACATCACCTATTATTAATACTTTGTCATATCTAGGTTATTATTTGCTCACTTTTTAAAAATTATAGGTCATTTTTTTTAAAGATTTTATTTATTTGACAGAGAGAGAGATCACAAGTAGGCAGAGAGGCAGGCAGAGGGAGAGGAGGAAGCAGGCTCCCCGCTGAGCAGAGAGCCCGATGGGGGCCTCGATCCCAGGACCCTGAGATCATGATCTGAGCCGAAGGCAGAGGCTTTAACCCACTGAGCCACCCAGGCGCCCAAAAAATTATAGGTCATTTATTTCATAAAATTGAGAGTGGGTCTGGTGTTTCCTCACGAGCAGATCTGGGTTTGTGTTTTTGTCAGGAGTCCCACGGTAGGGACGCTGGGCCGGGCGCCTTCCGGACGGTGAGCCGCGAGGGTGCACCTGGGCGTCACCGGGTTGCCGGTGAAGGGGGCGCTGGCCGGGCTGTTGCCCCAAATGACCCCTGTTACAAGTAATCAAAAGTGGAGGGACATGTGGAGGCTCAGGCATTAAGCGTCTGCCTTTGGCTCAGGTCATGATCCCTGGGTCCTGGGATTGAGTCCCACATCGGGCTCCCTGCTCAGCGCAAGGCCTGATGCTCCCTCCACTTGGCGTGCTCGCCCTCTAGCAAATAAGTAAAATCTTTTTTTAAAAAGTCGGTATAAGAAAGGGGAGGGAGTACTACAAAACTACATAAATGTCCGCTTCCTTATCAGACTTTGATTTTCTACTTTATCATTCATTAATAAACCTGCCTGAGTCCGTTGTGGTTTCAAACGGTGACTAACTAATGCATCACCTTGACACGTCTTCGTCGGCTTCCCGTGTAAGGAAAACTTTGCTCCTCCCCTGCTCATCCGTGTGTCCCACCACCAGTGTGGACTCGCAGATTCTTTAGTTAGTGGGTCACACCGTCAGCTGTGTCGGTGTTTAGATGGTTGCAAATATGGCCTCTGGAAGTCTCTTCACGTTGGCGCCTGGGTCTGTTTTTGAGAACTTTCTGGTAGAACAAGATGTTCAGGTTTCTCTTGTGTTTTCTCCTACTCCAGCCCAGGAGCCCCCTGCTCTTTTCCGTGTAGTGGAGAGGTGTTTAGAAAGTGACATCTTTGGGACTGCGTGCTTGCCACTGGTGAGCATCCCTGACTCTAGGCTCCAGTTGTGGTCAGACCTGCATAGAAGTTTGTCTTCGGTGGTGCCTGCTTCGCGCTGTCTGCATCTGTGCTCCCTGAACCCCACTGTCCCAGCCCTGCCCCGTGCTCTCCCTGGCCCGCGGTGGCGTCAGTGTGCCCACCTCTGAAAGCCAGCGAGAGGTCAGTGCTGGCTTGCAGCTCTGTCCTTCACCCAGGGCGCCCTGAGCGCTTTGTTCAGAGGTCCCGGGGGCAGGATTCCCCCTCCTCACCATGTGCTCGTTTGGGATACAGGTTCATTTGACTGTGTGTGTGAGTTTAGGGTATTTTCCCATCTTGATTCCATTTTAGTTTTTAAATTTAGTTTAATGAAACATTAAACAGTGCTAAAAGTCAGAGTCCTAGAAAAAGGTCAGTGCCTTGCCCACCCACTGCTGCCCTCCCTCTGTGGTGACCTGTTCCATTCATTTCTATTATTCCCCTTGGGAGTTATTTTGTATACAAGCAGAGACGTATGTAATGTCTTAAGTCGCCAATTTGCCCTCCTCCTCTAAACACAGTCGGCCGTGTGTTGGGGCTCTGCTTTCCTCGGGACGTCAGGAGGAGGTCTTCCATTGGTGGAGGACACTGTCCTCATTCCTCACACGGCGACGTCATTCTCTTGTGCATGTGCTGTAGTTATTTTTCTTTTATGATTGTATTTATCTGACAGACAGAAACACAGCCAGAGGGGGAACACAAGCAGGGGGAGTGAGAGAGGGAGAAGCAGGCTTCCCGCCGAGCAGGGAGCCCGATGTGGGACTCGATCCCGGGTCTCTGGGATCACGACCTGAGCTGAAGGCAGAAGCTTAACCACTGAGTCACCCAGGCGCCCCTGTAATTACTTTTTCTACCAATTTTCTGTTTGTGAGATTAGGTAATTTTTTTTAACAGGCCACATTAGGCAGTGGGGAGGCGGAGACTACATCTCCCTGCAGAGGCGCGCCTTTTCTCCCCTACTGTTCTGTGAGCTTCTCAAGGTCACAGGTAACAAACATCTTGTTCCACAAAGTGCTAGTGACAGTTCTTGCTAATGTCAAGCTCTTTGTGCACATCTTCCTATGGTCTTGGAGCCAGGGGACGGGGGTCGAGCCAGCATCCCCTGGTTGAGGACATCCTTAGCCATCCTGTCCATTCTCGTCCTCACGGCCGTGAGCATCATCCCATCGGCTGTGCGTGCCCCTTTGCTCGCACCCCTGCCTGGATGGCCGGCAGGCCTGGCTCTGTGCACCCGTCTTCATCAGTCCTCGTTTTGCTTTCGTGGACTTGTCTTTTCCACACTGGGCTTTGCTGGGAGTACCCTGGAGCATCTTGTAACGAAAAGATCCAGAGTTTTCTGAATACACGCGAGGCCACGAATCGCTGCCCGTCATCCCTTCAGTGCGTTGGGTTCTGTGTTGGTGAATCATGCCGTCAGGGCCCGTGAGGCCAGGGCCGCGGCTCAGAGACGCTGTCTGTTTTCTAGGCCACTGATCAAGAAGAAATTGAGCCAGGGCATCACCCTCGTCGTTGACAGATACGCATTTTCTGGTGTGGCCTTCACCAGCGCCAAGGAGGTGAGTGCCCCGTGGCCCCCGTGGCCCCCCGTGGAAC
This sequence comes from Spilogale gracilis, assembly GCA_004023965.1. Lineage (NCBI taxonomy): Eukaryota > Metazoa > Chordata > Mammalia > Carnivora > Mephitidae > Spilogale > Spilogale gracilis. Next base: position 4,140 of record PITA01027446.1, on the reverse strand, counting down.
GAGGCCGGTGTGGACTCAGGAGCATGTGGAGTGTTAGGGTCCCTCCCTCTGCCCGGTCAGCTGGCTCAGTATCCCTGGGAAGAGCGGACGCTGATGGAGCCGCAGTTGGTCGTCGGGTGACGTGGACAGTGGTGTCGCCACGTCCCTTCCCCGAGACGGTCGCCCAGCAGCGCTCCACTGCTCAGTGTCTGGTTTGCGGAGCAGATGGCACGTGTCCAGGACTCCCCGTGCCGTGGCGCTGTGGTTTCGGGGTAGAGTGGCTTTGCTGCGGCCGTGGGCTGCTTCTCACGTGGAAGTCTTCAGATAGGCGCCAGCAGAGACGATAAACCGCCAGCACGTCACCATCACGGCCCTCTGGTCTCCGCTCCGACCCACCGGACCCATCACCAGCCCCTTCGTGAACACTCCTGTTCACATCCCAAAATGACCTGGCACAAACGTCTGGCCTCAGGCAGCAGGCGTCACGGGCCACCATCACCGTGTCCATGGGCGCCGTGGCCGGCTCGGCTAGAAGTGCGCTTGTCTCGGGTTTCTGCAGTTGGGCTGGGTCCGAATCCGTGTCAGGGCCGTACCTGCAGTGTCTCTTCCATCTCCAAAGATACAGGTTCCCACATTTCCTTTTTCCCTTGCGTTAGAGTTTTATTTGGGGGAGGCCGCTGGAAGGGGCCCAGGGCTTTCATGTCCGGAGACACGGGACGTCCGGCTGTCTCACGCGTGGCAACAGCCCCTGATGAGGGTTCTTCACGGGGGCTCGCCCGTCCTTCCTCATGAGCGGGCTGCAGTTCTTCTGAAAGGACACTTGCCCTCTGAAGTGCTGGTCAGTGAGATTCCGTCTAAGATGAGGACAGGGCAAGTGACCGTTGTGGCCCGGGCTGGCTCCCGCGTGCCTTCCTGATGAGCTGCTGGGAGGCGCTTGGGTGACTCAGTGGTTAAGCCTCTGCCTTCAGCTCAGGTCATGATCCCAGAGACCCGGGATCGAGTCCCACATCAGGGCTCCCTGCTCAGGGCCCGGCGGGCTCACTCCCCTGGGCACCTTCCTTGGGCCTGTAGCTCCCAGCACAGAGGCCAGTCTTGAGAGCTCTGCAGCTTTGAGATGGCCTCCCCGGCCATGACCTTTTCCTCCAAAAATGGGGACACTAGTTATAGAAGTTGATGGGATGAATCGGAGCAGGGGTGAGCAAGAGAGGCCCATGGGGTGTGCTTGTGGTGGGTCTCCGGCATTCTCTGGAGGGGAGCTCGCACCCTGACCCTAGCAGGTGTGGGTACAGGACCCAGACAAGGGGTCGTTCCCCTCACAGGCCCATCTGCTGCCTACCCCAGGCCTCCTGTGTGCGGTGGGCCTCCAGGGCCTCTGCCGCGGGGGCTGAGCTTTCTACCTGGCCAGGCGGCTCTGGGCCGTGTCAGCACGCCCGTCCCCCAGGACCCCGGCGCTGGGTGATGACTTCGCGGGGCTGTGGTGAATCCTGCCTTTGATTGTATATTCACGAAGGTTCCATGGCAGAAGGCAAACCATTTGAGATCTCAGAAATAAGAGAGTCACTACAATGTTAGAAGTCTCCATTTTTGGTGTCTCAGCGAGACATTAGCTCATTTTGCCCCTTTCTGAATTTTGAAATGAAGACTTAGACCCCGTGAAGCTGCCTTTCTCTAACGTTGGGTTCTGTGCTGCCAGAATTTCTCCCTGGATTGGTGCAAGCAGCCGGATGTGGGCCTCCCGAAGCCGGACCTGGTGCTCTTCCTTCAGCTACGGCTGGCGGACGCGGCCTCGCGGGGAGAGTTTGGCCGCGAGCGCTACGAGAACGGGAGCTTCCAGGAGCGCGCACTGCGTTGCTTCCACCAGCTGATGGCGGACGAGACTCTGAACTGGAAGGTGAGACGTGTTCCGGTGTCACCCAGAGCGGCCAGCTGGGAGCCGGGCTCAGAGTCCGCGTGCTGCTCGGCCGGCAGGGCCTCGAGGCGCGCCTCTCCTGGGCAGCCAGTTCTCTTCCTTTGTGGTCGTGCAAAACGAGCGAGTCGGGTGCCTGGTGGGTGAGTCGGGGAGAATTTGCCAGCCAGCCCTCCCAGACAGCCCTGCGCGGCCTGCCGTCCTCCGCCGGGCGTTGCCACGCCTGTCATCTAGAACATGCAGCCCGAGAGGCCCTCCTCATGTTGCCTGCCCTCACTCCCCGACGAGTCCCACTCTGGCTTCTGTCTGTTGGCCCCGTGCCCCCAGTCTCCTCAGAAGTTGGGAGGGGCTGGTTTGGGGCTCAGCCCCCCCCCGGGAGTCCTCTGCTGCCTCCCTCTCAGCCTCATCCTGCCAGTGCAGCCCCAGGGCCGTTCCTCGTTGCCTCAGCCCCTCTCCACCTGCTGCCGGCCCCCTGTGCTCGGTGCCCCACCTCAGTGCCCGGCCCCAGTCTCCCTCCCTGAAGGACCATCCACTGTGGGTGTCCCTGTGGGCGCCAAGGCGGGCCCCTTCCGCACTCCTCCCTGCATGCGCCCATCCGCAGACCCAGCTCGTGTGATCGCACGCTGCTCACCTGGGCCCGTCTCTGTCCCCGTGTGGTCAGAGGCACCTTGGCATCCAGGAAGCTGATGTTGCCGGTGGACAGGTCTCACCGGCAAGACAGGCTGTGTCCTTGCTGCTCTGGGGGGGCGGGGTCTCAGGCTTCGGCCCCAAGTGTGGTGTCTACTCTGGTTGGTGCCTCCGTGACCTGCCCGTGTGCGACCCTCCCCGCTCGCCCGCGGTGACTGCTGCTGGCTTGTTCCCAGGGCAGGGGCTCCTCCATGGGGCTTCTTTGTGGCATAGGTTGCACACGTATTTTTAAAGTGTGGGTTCACCACTAGCTGAAAGTAGTGTTCCCATGAAACCTCTCATAAGATGGCGTAAAGCAGAAAGGCGGTCACCACTAATGGACACAGAAACCTTTCCCACATTGGAAAATCACCTCTCAGGCTTTTCTGGTACTTAGGACACAACTTGCAAACAGACGCACAGAATTAACGCAGATGAAGCCCACACAGGCAGACACAGCTCAGAGCTCTGGCGGCCGGACGCCGAGACGCGGAGAGACATTCCCGGGGGGAGCGCGGGGTCCGCGATGCTCCCGGACGGCTTCCTGCAGAGTCAGCGCTGAAAGCGCATTTTGCTTTTCACCGTTTTTTGTAAGATCAAAAGCACTCTTAGGATTTCTTTTGGTTAGCAAAAACAGGCACTAACCTAAATCCTTCACGAAAGCAAAGTGGGGTCCTGCGAACTTCCCTAAAGCGGGACGCCCGCGTGTCCCCAGCCTTGCGTCTCTCTCACGTGATCATGTTAATGCTGAGCCCGTGCGGTCCGCGTGGCGGCCTGGGAAGGGCATTTCTTTCCCCACATGGAAGCTTCAATCCCATTTTTGTACTGTTTGATTTTTATCATATGAGAAATTCCAAAGTTCTGTTCCCTTTCTGCTTTTCCTTTGTCAATCAGTACTGTGTGGTTTGAGCTGTTCTTAATTTATATCACATCTGAGGGAACAAGACGAGAAGGTATGAAATCAGGAACGGGAGCGGGAAAGAAACAGGAAACCGCTTCCTACCGACCACCGCTGGCTCTCTGCACCCGAACCTCCCCAGCTGTCATCTCACGTCACCTCCTTTAGCTGCAGAATGCCTTTAAGCGTTTCCTGTAGGGTGGGTCTCTTGGCGTTGAACTCTCAGGCTTTTGTTTGCCTGAAAATTAACTTTTTTTTAACATTCTTTGAAAAAAAGTTTAAACAATAACCAAAAAAAGTTAAAACTTGCAAGTACAATAAGAAAACTCTTCCCTGGGACCATTTGAGAACAGTCAGTCCCTAATGTCCCCTCCCTGCTGTGTACTGTCAAAATTGGGACATTACCGCGCATCCCTGTTACCCTCAGCTCCCAGGCCCCGTTCAGCTCCCCGCACTGGTCCCACGAGTGTCCTTGGTAACAAATGACCCAGGGTACCGTCCCGTCTCTGGTCCCCAGCCTGTGTGACTTTCCCAGCACCGACACTTTCGAAGTTCACAGCCGTAGGTTTGTAGCTGAGTCTAGATGGACTTGGCTGTTGCCCGTGACGGGACTCAGGCCCTGTGTCTTTGGCGGGGTGACCAGGAGGAGCGCTGGGTTCTCACTGCGTCCTGCCACATGTGCAGGATTTCT
>PITA01027445.1:0-20925 GCA_004023965.1 Spilogale gracilis | reverse complement strand
CCCTATCCCAAGCTCACCCTCCTCGTCCTCCTCTCGGGCGCCTAGCACTACACAAGCCACCAGCTCGCCAACGGTTCCCACCGCCGGGTAACCTCGGCGCCCGGAAGCGTACAGAGCGGCTTCTCCTTTGCTGCTTTCCATGCCAATCACCTTCATTGACCAATCAGAAATGGCGGGCTCGGCTCAGAAGCCCGCCCAGAGGGTGAGATTTCCAAAGGCGGTTGTCTGGGAGAAGTAGCAAGCCTCAGGTTGGGGATCTGTCCATAGTCTCAGCTCTGATTCTACAGACTCGGGCCTCACCCCAGCTCTGTCACTAAGCACGGTTTTTCTCATTTTTTCGTGGGGAGAAAGGTGTAGATGAAGAGATACTTGAAATAAATACAATTACTCAATAAATAAATATATATTTACTGAAAGCCTTCTGTATGCTAGGCACAGTTCTACGTGGCTGACCTACATCAGGGGACAAAAAGGATCACTGGCCTGAAGGAACTTAAATTCTGGAAGTGGGAGATAGACAATAAACATTAAACACACAAACAAATAAATTGAATGAGACACATACAGGCATACCTTGTCTTAATGCAGTTTATTGCACTTCAAAGATACTACGTTTTTTCACAAATTGAAGGTTTATAAACCTGAATTAAGTAACAGCACCATTTTTTTTCCAATAGTATTTCCTCATTTTGTGTCTCTGGATTGCACTTTGGTAATTCTCACAATATTTCAAACTTTTTCATCATTATTATATTTGTTATGGTGATCTATGATCAGATTACAACTCCCTGAAAGCTCAGATGATGCTTAGCATTTTGTACCAAAGTATCTTTCAAATTAAGGTATGTACATTCATAAAAAAAAAGGTATTTTCTTTTTTTAGACATACTTAATAGACTAAAATATAGTGCATGGGGAAACCAGCGCATATAAGAGCTTTATTTCTATTTGATTCACTTTATTGCAATATTCACTTTATTGTACTATTGGAAAAGAGTCCACAGTGTGTCTGTAGTATGTCTGTGCCTTTCTGCCCTGACTTTTTCTTTCAGTTCTCTTCAAATTTGGGGCCATGTCCCAGTCTGGAACTGGTAGCAAGAGAGGTAAGTGAATAGAGGTTGCAGAGGTTATTCCTCCTTCTGTGTTTCTGTAAGCTGCCCTACCTTACTGAGAAAACTCTAAACAATGCTTATCTAAATCAATCGATCACAAGCACATGCAAAATCACAACTAAATCAGTCAATCAAAGCCAAATGACCAAAATGCATGGGTTTCTTTTGAGAAAATGGAATTGTTAAGGGCATTGTGGCTAATGATTATTTAAAGTATGGCCACCTTGCAGGCATTTGAATCCAGCTACCCTTATGACTAAGACTGTATGAAGGAAAACTGTATTATTATTGTTCTTTTTTGAATTGTATGCATGCTTGTATACATACATACAAATGTATACATGCTTGTATACATCACATCCCTTCATAACCTAAGGCTCCATATGGGAGGGGTGCCTGGGTGGCTCAGTTCTTAAGCGACTGCCTTCGGCTCAGGTCATGATCCCAGTGTCCAGGGATTGAGCTCCATATCGGGCTCCCTGCTCAGTGGGGTGCCTGCTTCTCTCTCTTCAGCCCCTCCATGCTTATGTTCCCACTCTCCCTATCTCTCTCTATCATAAATAAATCTTTTTTAAAAAGACTCTAGATGTGAATATTCTAGGTGGGCAGACTTTGTGAGGTGAGATGAATTTACAATGGAAGCCATAAAGATCAATCATTTCACTTGTTCTCCCACTAAAAAGTGAAGATCCAGGGGTGCCTGGGTGACTCAGTTGGTTAAGCGACTGCCTTCGGCTCAGGTCATGATCCCGGAGACCCTGGATCGAGTCCCACAAGGGGCTCCCTGCTCTGCGGGAGGCCTGCTTCTCCCTCTCTCACTCCCCCTGCTTGTGTTCCCTCTCTAGCTGTGTTTCTCTCTGTCAAATAAATAAATAAATAAAGTCTTAAAAAAAAAAAGAAAAAGATTCATTTTGAGAAGATTGGGAAAGTGTTCTTGGAGGAAGCAGCACATTATCCAGGTTACACAACCACAACAAGTAAGTGATGGAGCTGGGATTTCTTCCCAGGCAGTCTGAGTACAGAACGCACTCCCATAAATGCTATGCTCTACTCCCTCCCAGTGCATGGAGCTTGGGTTAAGGTAATACCACTGAGATAACAGAGAGAGAGAAGAAAGAAAAGAGAAGAAAAGGAAAGGAAAAAGGAAAGAGAAGAAGGGAAGAGAAAGAGAAAGAAAGAGAGAAAGAGAAAGAAGGAGAGAAAGAGAGAAAGCAAGGGAGAGAAAGAAAGAAATAGAAAGTGCAAGTAGTCAGGTGTGGCCGGACCAGGGGTTCTCAACCCTGGCTGCACATTAGGACACTGGGGAAAACTTTTTAAAAATACCAGTGTCCTAATGTGCAGCCAGGATTGAGAACCCCTGGTCCGGCCACACCTGACTACTTGCACTTTCTATCCACGCAGGTCTCACCCCCAGAAGTTGCTTTCCAGGGAGTCCCAAAGCTCAGCTAGGATTGATATCCACTGGGCTAGACTCTGGGGAGGCAGAGCTGGAAAGGGAGGCTGGACCTAATCTGGCAGATTGAAATACCATGTTAAATTATGTATTTCAACTTGAAAGATTAAAAAGTAAAGAAGGGGGGGTGCCTGGGTGGCTCAGTTGGTTAAGCGATTGCCTTCGGCTCAGGACATGATCCCGGAGACCCGGGATTGAGTCCTGCATCAGGCTCCCTGCTTGGCGGGAAGCCTGCTTCTCCCTCTCTCACTCCCCCTGCTTGTGTTCCCTCTCTAGCTGTGTTTCTCTCTGTCAAATAAATAAATAAAATCTTTAAAAAGAAAAAAAAGTAAAGAAGGTACAGGTAAAGAAGAAGCCACTGGGTAGGAGAATGATGGGTTCACAGGTATTTAAGATAATTACTCTGGCAGCAACATAAAAAATAAGCTTGGGGAGTAGATGTTGAAGGCAAGAATAGCAGTTTAGGAGAGTGAGGAGAGTGAGAAAAGTGACGGAAAACTCACCAAGGGCAGGAGAAATGCAAAGGAACAGTCATGTATGAGACATTGCAAAGTACTATAAACAGAGCCTACTGACTAATTAGACAGAAGAGGTGACAAAGAGAAGATGCTTTCAGCATGAAAGAGAACAACAGACAAGGGGCACTTGGGTGGCTTAGTTGGTTAGGTGTCTGCCTTTGGCTCAGGTCATGATCCCACGGTCCTGGGATCAAGCCCTGAGCCCCATATCAGGGTCCCTGCCCAGTGGGGAGTCTGTTTCTCCCTCTGCCTCTGCCCCTTCACCCACTTGTGCTCTCTCAAATAAATAAATAAAACCTTTTTCACTGGACACATAGATGGGGAAATGGGGAGATTATCATGAGTTTATCTTCTGTCATACCGAGTCTGAGGTTCGTGAGGAACATTCATGTGGAGGTGCTAAATGGGCAGCTAGAAATTTGAGTCTGTAACTAAGGAGAGAGCCCTAAGCTGAGCATCATCTAAACATAGGAGAGACCTGAAATTTCAGCTTTTGGTTGAAATCGTTAAGGATGTGAGGCTGTGTGTATATGAGAAATAAGAGGGCTTTGGAAAGTACCTAAATTTGGTAGGCAGGAGAGGAAAAGACAAAAATGCCCGAGATCTGGAAGATGATGGAGCAAAAACGTGAAAGAAAAAACCAAGAAGGCACAGGAGCAAGGGAGAAGAGTTCCAAGGGAGTGAAGAATCAATGATGGCAACTGAGGAGGCTAAAGAAATAGCAGCGTTTGTCTTTGGCCATTGGGAAGTCATCAACAGCCTGGCGGTTAAATAAAACGGAAGAGGTGGCAGCCAGACCAGAATGGACTGGACACTGAGGAGCAGATGAGAGAAGGGGCCGCAAATGCACAGCTGTCTATTAAGAAAGCTTGTGCAGAAGAGGAGAAATAAATGAGACCATAAGATGAAAGAAGCTTGTTTTGCAGGGGAAAGTTAAACATATTTTAAAACCAAAGAGAAGGAGTGTGTGGACAAATACAACTTGAAGTGAACAAGATGGAGGGAGAAAGTGATGGAGTCAATTCCTGGAGGGTATGGAAAGGGACTAATTCAACAGAACTAACGGAAAGAGAAAGATTCTTTTTTTCCTTAGACACAAGAGGGAAGGAATTCAAGATGGGGAGAGGCATTCTGGGAAATTCAGCCCGACTGGAGGAGAGTTGCAGCAGCTGATGATAGGCAGGCCAGATTCTGAGATAATTAGCACCCTGAGAGTAGCGGGAAATGTCTGACACTACATATACAGAGAAGACAGTAGAGTCAGCTAAGAAAGAATACAAGGAATAAAAGGACTGCCCTGGAGGGCCCGCCAACGAATTTCTCTGTAACATGTAAAACTGTAATAATGACATGTGGAAGCATTAACACTGACTACTGCTGTCCACTTTATTTCCCATGTGCATGAATCTTCTGGGTAGTTACAGGAAAAAAGTAAAGTACCTGTTCCAAAAAGCTTACACAAATGAATTAAAGCATGAAGACAAATAAACTATGTTAATGTTAACAATTGATAGAATATTATTTCGTGTTGAAACCAGGTTATAATGATTATTTTCAATCTGGTAGTTAACTTTATTATCATTACACTTGGCTGAGTCACTCTTGGGCCCCACAAAGAGACGGCCAGAGTTACCACGTGAGAGTAAAACATTATATCAAAATAATTAGATTGGCTACAAAAACTGCCTCGGAAAGTTACTGAGTAGCACGACCTAGCCAAGTTGCTAAAATGTGACCGCAAGCCCCAGACTATTGGCTAGGAAAAGCGCGGAGGGACAGCCATACCTGGGGCCCGGACAAAGCAGCCAAGCGAGCTAAGAACGGCTATCAGCAGGCCCACTCCCGCTAAGTGGGCGGACACTGGAATCCTGCGGCAGGATGACTCCAAGGCACATATAGGGGCTCCGTCTTTTGCCAGAGAAGGGCTCACCCCAGGGTCTGGGAGCATCGTTCTCAGAAAAATACAAGTTCTTTGATGGAGTCCCAGAAAACCTCTCCCGCCCCTTCTCCCGTTCCCCAAGGGCAGGGCGGGCCCGAGCTGCAGAATTGGCGGGACACCGGGTCAAGTGACACTCAAACTGACCACACCCCCCTCGCAGGCGGCTCCGGACTGGGCGGCCTGCGCCTGCGCGCGCCTCCCGGGCGGCGTTCGCGGCTACAGAAGGGGCTGGGCGCGCACGCGCTCGGTCTCCAGGCAACGAGAAAAACAGAGGCCCCTAGAGAGCGCCTGCGCGGCGATCGGTTGGGGTGGGGGTGGTCTGGTCTGGAAAACTAAGTCCTGGGATTTTCCCTGAGCAGGAACAGTCAGCCAGAGCCTCAGGTACGCGGAAGGGGGGGCAGACATGGGGTCGGCACCTCGACCTCCCAAGGGCCCCAAGGACAGAAGAGCGAGGGCTTGTTCCCAAGTGGAGTCCGCAATGGGGACGCCTCTCTCCGACGGTGCGTGACTTCAGCGTTCCGGATCTAAAAGCTGCGGCGGCCAGGTCAGGTGGCCTCCACCTCTCAGGATACAGACCTTTCGCTCTCTGCCCCGCGGGGACTTCTTGGGTAAGGGTTTGACGGCCAGGCACCTGCTGCAGGCCCTGAGCGGCCTCTGTTCTTGGAGTCAAGCACGGTTCCAGCGGAGGGGAAGCTGGAGAGCTCTTTGTGCTAGTCATTTACCTTTGGGCCGCAGTTTGCTCACCTGTGAAAGGATAGGGCTGGACTCAGAGTCCTAAGGTCCCTAGATGCCAGTTCTGTGACTCTGGGTGAAACTAAAGTTTATAGATGAAGAAACGAGCCAGCAAGCGAAAGCTGCTTGTCCTGTGTCACAGGCCTAAAACCTGAGTCTCCATCCAATAGCTCATTTCCAGTAAATCTTGCCCCCAACTAGGGAGTCTCCTGTGTATGGCCGGAACATCACTGTGTGTGGCAGAGGCTGGTACTGGAATAAAGCTAGGTGGCAGGAACACCCATGTCACATTCGTTTTTCTATCCTCAGGACCTAATAAGCACCCACAGGAAATAATGAGCATTCACCAAATGCTTATTGAAAGAAAGCTCTGGCACGGGGTGCCTGGGTGGCTCAGTCATTAAGGGTCTGCCTTTGGCTCAGGTCATGATCCCAGGACCCTGGGATGGAGCCCCATATCGGGCTCCCTGCTGGGCAGGAAGCCTGCTTCTCCCTCTCTCACTCCCCCAGCTTGTGTCCCCTCTATCGCTGTGCTTCTCTCTGTCAAATAAATAAAATCTTTAAAAAAAAAGAAAAAGCTCTGGCGGATCCAGCACCACTGTCCCTAAAAAGTTCAAGAGAATATATAGGTAGGACAAATGGAGAAACAGTGTTACTTTAGCAGCTTGGAGGAATGTCAGACAAACTCCTCACATATAACTGGTTTAAATCTCCCCTAGGCTTCAGTCCAGTCCCCAAATGGCTGGCCTCCAGTTGGCACCACCTCTGCCTGTGGGCGTTATGCTTCCATATAATGAAACAGAAGCTCCAGGGCTCCTCTCAGCTAAGCAAGAGCGTTATGAAAAAGATGTCTCTTCTCAGCGGTCCTTCATGGGGCATCCGAGGAACAACTTCCAGCAGAAGTCTTTGAGCAACAAAGAGCTGACAGTGGATAATCTCTACACTCACTCCAAATGGAACACCTGCACAAAAGCCCGGAACTGCTCCCATCCCCACTGTGTTGGATTCAGCCAACAAGATTCAAGAAGCAACCCCCAGGGCCAAGCAAAAGGTTTGTTTTACTCATCAAGTCATCAGTCCCGGTATCCCAAAGCAGATAATCAGGAATTCATCCCCTTCACAAAGAAGCGAGTTGGGGTAGACCGGGCATACCCACTGAAACCCGTGTTCCATAGGAAGTCTCAGAGTACCAGTGAGGCCGGCATTGATGGGGACCAGGATGCCTCTCCAAGACCCCCTGAACCAAGAGAGTTTCCATACAGCAGCTTTGGTTCAAGGAACTGGGTGAATTCACCCGTGGTTCATGCTGTTGCTGCCACACAGGAGAAGAGCGCTATGGCAAACCCCAACAGGATGGAATGGGTGCAGATCCAAAGACTAGAAGCTGCAGGGGAGAGCTTACAGGAGGAGATCCGAAGAAAAGAGACCCTCCTAAGGAAAAAGCTGAAGAAGACAGAGGAGGAACTCAGAAGGATCCAGAAAGAAAAGGAACAGGCTAAGGAAAATGAAAAAAGAGAGCTACAGAGAATGACATTCCCCAGGAGAAGAAGTAAAGGTAATAGCAATACCACATACAAACCTACCTTTTCCTCAGAATTTGGGTCTGAGGAGGTCTTCAGTAGAGACAGGGGAGAGGATGTAACTTGGGGACGGTCTGGAGAAAATTCTAGTCCATTTCAACTCTCTGATTATGGAATACAGAAACTCAAAAGGGAAAGACTGGTGGCAAGCAATAACAAAATCCGAGACCTAGTCTCAGAGCCATCAAAGGAGTGTTCTCAGCCTTCAGAAGAGCCTTGCGGTGCTTTGCAGGGGTCCACCAGCAATCCTAGTTTGTCTAGGGCACCAGACTCCTCAGTTTCCAGCTGTTCCCCCGAAGAGCCCGAACTTGGCGAATGTAGCCACTGTGGACGCAAGTTTCTTTTGCTCAGGCTGGAGAGACACTCCAACATCTGCAGCAGGATGCAGGGTTCCAAGAGGAAAGTGTTTGACTCCTCCAGGGCCCGGGCCAAGGGCACAGAACTAGAGCAGTACTTGAACTGGAAGGGATCAGCCTCAGTCAAGGTAACAAGACAGGGGCCTTCTGGATTTGACTTTGAGTGGGGATCGCTGTAAAGGGATGTCTTATCAGTTTTCTTTTGAGAAAATTCATGTAATATAGGGAGAAAGTGAGAATTAACATTGATTGACTTCTACTGTGTGCCAGTCACTGTGACGGGAGCTTTTCGTAAGATCCTCACCACAACCCTGTGACAATTTCGTTGTCTCTTCTTTTATCAATTCAAAAGTCAAGTCTCAGAGAGTTTAACCTGCTTGAGATCACAAACAGCTTTAAATGGCAGAGTCAGCACATATGGGTGCCTGGGTGGCTCAGTCGGTTAAGCATTGACTCTTGATTTTGGCTCAGGTCATGATCTTAGGGTCCTGGGATCAAGCCCCATCAGCCCACTTTGGGCTCCCGCTTCGGGCCCCAGCCCTATGTCAGGCTCTGTACTCAGTGGTGAGTTTGAGGATTAAGGATTCTCTCTCTCCCTCTTCCCCTCACCCTGCTTGTGCAGACACACTCTGTCTCTCTAAAATAAATAAATAAATCTTTAAAAAATTAGGGTGCCTGGGTGGCTCAGTGGGTTAAAGCCTCTGCCTTCAGCTCAGGTCATGATCTCAGGGTCCTGCTCGGCAGGGAGCCTGCTTCTTCCTTTTTCTCTGCTTGACTGTCTGCCTACTTGTGATCTCTCTCTGTCAAATAAATAAATAAAATATTTAAATAAAATAAAATAAACAAATGGCAGAGTCAGCATATAAATCTGGGTCAGAATGACTGCAAAATCTAGACTTAAAAATATATCATCCTATTGAATTATAAAAGTAATAAATGTTTACTCTAGAAAATGAAAAATATTTGAAAAATATAAAGAAAAAAAAAATGATGCAGTTCTTCATGCCCTGGGAGAGAGTTCCTTGCTCTTTGCAATATACTCTGTGACCTCCTACGAATAGGATTTGTTACAACTCCTATAACGGTGTCTACTTTTTCAAAATTAGCTCTGTTCTGATATCCTTCTTTTTTTTTTTTTAAGATTTTTTTTTAATTTTTTTATTTATTTGACAGAGAGAAACACAGCCAGAGAGGGAACACAAGCAGGGGGAGTGAGAGAGGGAGAAGCAGGCCCCCCACCAAGCAGGGAGCCCGATGCGGGACTCAATCCCGGGTCTCCGGGATCATGACCTGAGCCGAAGGCAGCCACCCAACCAAGTGAGCCACCCAGGCGCCCCAATGTTCTGATATCCTTCTTAATGAATACTTGAAACACAATTAAGTTTGCAATCCTTTAACTCCCCTTTTGGAGTTTAAACACCTTAAAGGTAAAGGACTTTATTTCTGGTTAACATTCCAGCTGCAGAAAAACTAGGTTGTAAAAAGACTGTGAGACACTTGCCTGCTAAGTTTCTGGGTACTTCACATGCATAACTAGACAGCCAGATCTGGAGACAGCCTTGTGAATAAGTCTACCACTCTGTCAACATTAGGCCCCTTGGCTTGTAAATGAGTGTTTCTCAAAGTGTGGTATGCTGGCAAACGTTTTTTATTTTAATAGTTTAGTGTGTATTATAAAAATATAAAAACCAATGAAGCCTGTGGTTTCTGGGAATCATGAACTTAAAGAAAAACATTAAGTAACTTATGGTAAGGAGGATAAAGTGAAAGTGGTTATGCAAATGGCCAGAGTTTGGGAAAGCCTAGACCATATGATCTCAAAGCCCCATCCCACTCTCTATTTCTAACAAAATAGGAGAGAGTATTTTGTTTTCGTTTCTTTCTTTCCAGCCCTCCCTGTGCTGCGCTAGCACCTCTTGTCTGCTAAGCACTTTACAGTTTATGGGCGTACTTGCTGGGGCCTTTAAAAAACTCACATTTAATCCAGTTTCTAACAAGAATTCAGCATTTTGCTCTTGCAGCTAATGGTATGACCACCAGTTCCTGTTCTTTCCTGTTTTCTTTCTGGTCAACCCAGTGACTGGGATCTTCTCTATCCCACTATAGTGGTTGTTTCTGGCAAGTGCCTGAAAAGAATCTTGTGTCTCTTAAATTCTTTTTTTTTTTTTAAAGATTTTATTTATTTGACAGAGAGAAACACAGCCAGAGAGGGAACACAAGCAGGGGGAGGGAGAGAGGGAGAAGCAGGCTTCCTGCCGAGCAGGGAGTTGATATAGGACTCGATCCCAGGCCTCCAGGATCATGACCTGAGCCGAAGGCAGTCGCTTAACCAACTGAGCCACCCAGGCGCCCCTGTGTCTCTTAAATTCTTAAATACAGTAGCAGTGAGGCAAACTAATTAGATTTCTGAGATCCAATATCCCAGCTTTGTGGAAACTAGTTTTGGGGGTGAATATGAGGCACTGAGGACACTGAAGCAGAAAGGATCTGAATTGAGATGCACTTCCCTCCTTGGAATGTTCTAAGTCTTATTTATTTCAAAGCTTTGTGCCTTTGGAAGCCGAATGATTGTGTCTCCCTGTTACTCCTCTAGTGTACTCACAAGAACAAGTGACTTTCCATGTATCCTTTAATTTTCACATAACTTCCAGCAGACTCATAGCTCTGGTTTCTCCACTGGACCTTAAGCATTTGAACACAGGGACCACATCTTTTTTCTTTCTTCTTTTTTAAAATTACATTATTTTACTTTTTCAGTGTTCCAAGATTCATTGTTTATGCCCCACACCCACACAGGGACCACATCTTTTGCTTTGTGATAAATAAGTGCTAATTGAGTGAAATTTCAGTATGGTGAATATGATGAATTAATAGTTCCTTCAATATGATGAACTATCATACTTGAGGAACTTTCCCTTAATTCTTTAAATGTTCCTGGATACCATCTCTAACACAGAGATTCTCTTGCCTTCTTGTCTGTTTTAGTAAGACTTTCTCCTGAAGGATCCTTCTCCTTTAATAATATCTCTTCCTGTCATTCATCATTAATGATATCAGACCACCAAACAGCTACTTGCCTTCTTTTTTTTCTTTTTAAAATTAATTTTATATTAATTTAAATAATTAGAATATGTTTTAAAAATCACGTACTGAGTGACCTGTAAGGCAACAAGCAGGATCCTGCCTGACACTTCTCCATCCTAAACTGGCCTCCAGAGGCAGCTTTCAGTTCCTGATAGATGACTCTCCTGGTATGCATTTCCATATTTCTCAATAATATGCTTATTTTCTTGATTAATCAGTTTTGCACACTACCCTTTGATTTCCTCCTATGCGTGCTGCAGGTTAAGCTCTCTTTCACATCTCCCCTCCTTTTACTTTTCTCCTTCCCTTCTCCTTTCATCATAGTGGAATCACAATTTTGGGTTAAACCAGTAGTCAGCTTTTACATTATAATAACCATATAAATTTTGTTAATTAATGAGTGAACAAATTCTGCCTCTGCCCACATGTACCTGGAATTAATAGCTGACTCATGTTTTCATTTGCTTGGTTTCCTACATACCTGTCTCTAATCTTTTTTTTTTCCCCTAAATGATCCATCTGATGTTAGATTTTTTTTGTTGTTGTTGTTATTCTGGAAACTTCCCTCCCACCACTCTTTTTCCTCCTACACCAGTCTGGACTGATTATTATCTAGGCCTCGTGCAGACCTGTTGTTTTGGGATTTCTTTTTGCTTCTCTTCTGTGTTGGGTGGGTCCCTTTTCCAGCTTCTTATGTCTTCCTGTTTCTTGCTTTACTCTTTGCTTTGCTGAAGCTTTTAAGAACTGTGCATGAGAGGCACACTTTTTTTTTTTTTTTTTTTTGGTCTCAGAGTGAATTAAAGTATCTCTATAATAGCCTTATATTTGATGGATGATTTTACCAGGTATAGAATTCTAGGTAGAAAATCATTTTCTGTTAGAACTTTTAAGGCATTTTCCCACTAGCTTTTAGCATCCACCATCCAACATTGGATGAGAACATTGGTTGAGAAATCTGATGCCCTATTGCTTCCTGCTCCACTATATGAAAGCTTTTCGGTGTTTCTCTTTTTCTGAAAGCTTACAGGACTCTCTCTGTTCTGAAATTCTGAAATTTTACAACGATTGTGTTGGCTACCTGCTAGACTATTTCTGTTTCAAGAGCAGTGACCTTAATTATAGGAATGTTTATTGTATTATTTATTTAATAATTTCTTCTGTGTGCTTTTTCTATTCTTTTTTGGAACTCCTTTTGGTCAGATGTTGGACTTCCTGGATTGGCTTTCTAATTTCCTAATCTTTTCTACTTTCCATATTGATCTTTTTTCCCATTCTGAGTAATTTTCTTGACATTTTATATTTGTAGCTATCACTGTTTTTTAAAATGGTCTTTCTTTAAATAAAGATTTTTATTTACTTATTTGAGAGAGAAAGAGACAGCAAGTGATCAGGGGGAGGAGCAGAGGGATGAGCATACTCTGCACTGAGTGCAGAGCCCAACTTGGAGCTCAATCCCACGACCCTGAGATCATGACATGAACTGAAATCAAGAGTCACATGCTCAATCGACTGAGCTACCCAGGTGCCTCTCAGCTATCACAGTTTTAATTCATAATAGTTCTGGTTCTCTAGCTTTAACTTTTCTTTTACCTGCCTTATTCCTGTTTCCTGAGAGAGAGAGAGAAAATTCATGTACCTGTTTTGGTTTCTCTCTCTGGTGATCCCAGGCAGTTCATTCATATTTAAGCTTAAGTGGGGCTTATTTATTTAATTTTTGGTTATTGTTTTAAGGCAGCATTTTGTTTTTTAAAGATTTTATTTATTTTTGTGAGGTGGAGGGGGGAGTGGCAGAGGGAGAAAGACACTCCCCACTGAGCAGGAAGCCCGATGTGGGACTCCATCTGAACACTCTAGGATCATGACCTGAGCCGAAGGCAGATGCTTAACCAACTGAGCCACCCAGGCGCCCTTAAGTGGGGCTTGTTGAGTAGAAGCCTTCATATGAGGGTTATCAAATAGTGAGCCTTTTCATTGGAGTCGGTCAAGGTCAGCATCTAACAGCTTTTCTCTCAACTGCTTGGTGCACCCAGAGAACTCCTGTCTCCCATGAGGGTGTCAGTGTGTTGGATATCCTGGGAGCTGAATGGGGGAAGGAGGCCAGCAGTTCCATAATTCATCGTGTATAGTTGCACTTAATCCCAATTTTCAGCCTCAATATTTCTCTGTTCTCCACTATGCCTGGGCTTCCTGAGTCTGAAACCTGTCTGGCTCAGTTTCTCCAGAGAATAAACACCTGTTCTCCTGTAAGAGTGCTGAAGTGACCAACACTTGAATGTGCAAAATGGGAGAGAGGCCCCAGGGATCCAATTTATTCTCAGCCCTGCACCTCTCCCCTGTCCACTGCCCATGCTTGTAAGCACCCAGCCTTTCAGTGCTATCCCCGCTGGCAGGCCCTTAGCTTAAGTGCCTCCACTCTGGCAAGTCAGCTCTGTTGCTCCTTTCCTGTTCTCTTTGATCTTACAGATGAACACCCTTTATATTTCCTTACTGTCATTCTGATGAAGACTCAGGATATCTGGTAAACGCCAAGATGAATGATCAGTGTTCCTCCTACTTCTAGGCTGAATCTCCACGGACGAGCAGCAACTGGAGATAAAAGCATGAGTCTTTCATCCGTACTCTCCGTCAGGCTCGAGAGGTCCAGCAGGTAATTGCCAAAGGTGGAAACCCCTCAGATTTGCCTCCCATCCTGCCTGCAGAAAATCCAGATTACATTCAGTGTCCTCACTGTAGCCGCCACTTTGCTCCCAAGGTGGCTGAGCGGCACATTCCCAAGTGTAAGACCATTAAGAACCGGCCTCCACCTCCAAGGAAGTATTACAGTTGAGCAGACAACAGTGGAAGCCTCAGAAGGCTCTGCTGTCTTCAGCAATAAATGGAAGTAGAACAATTTGATGCAAAACAGAACTAAAACTTTTACATCTCCCACATCTGCATGCAGAGCTTAAATCTGTGAGGAGACCCATTGCTAAGCAGCAGGAGGCAAAAGGAAGCCTCCATTTCCCACAAAATTACCACCTCAGGCTGGTGTGTCTTGTTACTATCCTCAGAACTGAGGGGTGAAGACTCTCAAGTGTAGCCAGCCGGCTACATTAAAGCTCTCTTCTCGCAAGGCTGACTCGTGGTTTGTGCTGAGTGCCTGCGTCTGCTGTGCCTTCTTGCCACTGCCTCTGCGTGTGTTCCTGTGGTTCCTGTTAACTCTTCTTGCTCTTGCAGGAAGTTAGTACATGAGGTTGAGTTGGTGTAGAGGAGCATGATCACCCCAGTGGTAGTCCTTAAAAAAGATAGTAAGATTTTGCCGTAAGGCAAATGGAAAATTATCCTTGACCTCCACGAGGCATGGTCCTGGCCAAAAGCCGACACCAGTGTGTAAAGTCAGAGTGCCAGGATATCCTAACCTCTCCTTGTGGTGTACTGTGCCACAAAGGGAACCTCATCTTTACGTGCTTTACATGGTAGGGATGGAAGAGAGCATCCTGTATGCCTCAGTAGTTGCTCTTTGGTAATGGATTGCGTATGTTCAAAAACAGGAAAAAAAAAGAAGGGAGGAACTTTTAGTTTCAGCTACTGCTGGCATTCTGCTTTGAAATCAGGTTGGGTATATGGCTTTTTAAATGCAGCAGCAAAATCTACCTCAAAAACTGGAACATTGCCAAGTTACATGTCCCTGCCATTGTACCACAGTGAACTCTTTTAGAAAGTAAACTTTGATGAAAAAGATACCAGATCTTTAAAATTTTTTTCTGTGCATACTGCACGTACTCTTCCAAATTAGACCTTCTCCAAAGTGTTTTGGGGATTTAAAATTAAATAATAAGGGCGCCTGGGTGGCTCAGTTGTTAAGTGTCTGCCTTCGGCTTAGGTCATGATCCTGGAGTCCCTGGATCAGTCCCACATCGGGCTCCCTGTTCTTTGGGAGGCCTGCTTCTCACTCACTCACTCCCCTTGCTTGTGTTCCCTCTCTGGCTGTGTTTCTCTCTGTCAAATAAATAAAATCTTTTTAAAAAAATAGTAAAACTAAATAATAAAATGACTAAGTCCTAGACCGGTCAGATGGTAGAAGTGATAAGGTAATGCCTGTTGGGGTTAGTATCAGTTCAGATAGGATGAAGATAGAACAGATCTGAAATAACAGTAAGATTATTGTACTGACAGTATCACTCAAATTGTTAGTTTAAAATACTGCAGAAAAAACACCCAAACTGACCTGGGCCAGGGTGACTAAGCAGACAGTAAAACCATATTCTACTAACAACAAATGACCACTAACTCTTGTTCCATTTCTTCTGCAGCTTCTGCTGAATGGCTGGGCTAAGAGATCAAACCAATTTGAAATATGAATTTAAGATTTAAGCTGTGAGGGCGCCTGGGTGGCTCAGTGGGCTAAAGCCTCTGCTTTCAGTTCAGGTCATGATCTCGGTCCTGGGATTGGGGCTCTCTGCTCTGCGGGGAGCTTGCTTCCTCCTCTCTCTCTGCCTACTTGTAATCTGTCACATAAATAAAATCTTAAAAATTTTTTTAAGCTCTGAAGCTGCAGGACCCCAGACTGAAAAAAAATGTACATAATTTTCCTGCCTGTCCCCATAGGCACTTGGGTTGGGGATCCCTGGATAATGTGATTAAGTTCATAGATCCAGGGCCCTCTGGGGAGAATAAATATATGTGTGGGGAGTGCCTTCTATAGCCACAGGAAGCAATTATTCATTCTTACCTTGCTGGAGAAGTTAAGGCAATAGTCAGTGCCTCAGTGTTCCCTGGGATCTCAACATGCATAGGCCTTGATTAGATTAGGACGATCTATTTAGTCTTTTAAATTTAGCTTAATCTGCTCTTTGCGAAGAGGTCAGAATCCTTTTTCTTTTTTCTCTTTTTCTTTAAAGATTTTATTTATTTATTTGACAGAGAGAGAGAGAGAGAGAGAGATCACAAGTAGAGAGAGCGCACGCGAAGGAAACAGGCTCCCCGCTGAGCAGAGAGGCCGATGTGGGCCTCGATCCCAGGACCCTGAGATCATGACCTGAGCTGAAGGCAGAGGCTTTAACCCACTGAGCCATCCAGGCGCCTGTGAACCCTTTTTCTATCTAAGTTCCTTCCTGAATAGGAGAGCATGACAGTGGATAATGCTGCTCAGTACCGTCCACGTGTGAGGCTACTTTTATCCAAGAACTTTCAGTATAAGCAAATGTTATACATTTTAAAGTTCAAAATGTTAAGCAATGGGAAAAAAGTCTCATGGTGAATCGTCATAGGGAAGTATATGCAGACGTGCTGAAACAGTACTTCTCAATAGTGGCAGATTTAATGCCGCATTCCACCTTTTGGCCAACATTTGCTTTTTGGTCATTAATTTGTCATTCTTCACAACTACAAAGGAGGTAGCAGAGATGTGATACAGTGTTTTTCTCGCTAGTGTTCCTGATTGTGTGAGGTTTAGTGATCAGCATGTTTATTTCCATAGTTAATCATTGAAGTAATAAATGATTTTTGGCTTTGTGGTAGGAAGGAACATGCTTTGTCGTCCTGACTACAGCATACTCTGCAGGACACTAATGAGTAATACTTCTTAGGAGGCCCAGGGATACTCATTTGAAAGAATTTTATTTATAAGACATCCTTGCTCCAGAGCTGTTCTATTATGAATGTTTCCAAATATATAGCAAATCAAATGAAATGTGAGTTTAAGGCTGATTTTACTTTAAACTTCAGTGAAATGCTCAGCCAAGAGAAGTGATGACTTGGCTGTGCTCTGCCAGGGAGACCAAATACCATTCACCCTCTTTGAGGGAAAACAGTTTTGTAAACATTGACACACCTTATCACCTGGAAAAGCCCACTGTGATTGAGAAGGTAAGTAGAAGAAATGCTCTTTTGTCTTTCAGTGGCTCATTTTTTTTCCTCCCTTTGCATTTTAAGCCCTATATTTGAGAAGTCTGGGAGGGAAAGTTGTAGCAGCAGAAAAGATTGTTAGCAAGAAAAAGAAACTGGAAAAAAAGCAAAGATTATTTGTGCAAATGTCCCTTCTGTTGTTTCTGTTACAAGGTCTTTTATTTATTTATTTAAAGACTCACTGAATCAAAGATTCACGAAGGCCTAGTATCTGGGTGTTTCATCGCCAGTGACTAAGGTCCATACGCAGGCATAGCACTGATTGAGAGTTTAAATGTTTATTTAAAACAGAAATGCCAAACCACTCCACCCTCAACCTTTCAAACATCTGGCTAACAACGAGCTAGATCTTCGGCAACAAGTTCAGAGCAGAGGAATAACTCAGGTCATATTGTAACTCAAAAGCAATACTACTGGGAAACTGAAAACACCTAGTGCTGCAGAAAGAAGAAAAGCAGGACAAACTTTAAGAGAGTTAGTTACAGAAAACCATTCAAAGGCATTTCTGCTGCCTAACCTTTTAGTTTTTATCCAATGCATGGCTGCTACCTTTGAACTGGTTTCTGTTTGCATAGCTATTTGGTGGGAAAAATCATGTGGCTGTCCCAGGCACAATTTGGAAAGTGCAAATCATCTCTAAGGCACAAAACTCAGATTCTTAGCCAGATTAACAGCAAACTAGACTTCCCAAGGGAACATGCTAGGGAAAATGAGCAGTGTTCCCCTACTAGAGAATGGCTCCCCTCGGGAACAAGAGCAGGGCTCTCCCCTCCCTTCCACGCTCACTTCCATCCCTGTCTCAGCAATGTGCCCCTGTTCCTCAGTTCCACAGCAGAAGCAATACTCAGGATTAACACCCAAACTGAGCCTGCCTCTCAGGCCTGCTGAGATGGTGAATATGAGGGATACAGGAACGTGAAAAGCCAGTCAGTCCTTAAAAAAAAAAAAAAAAAAACAAAGGTCATTTACATGATGAACCAAAACCCACTGTTGGGATTTACAGCAAACCCCCAAGTCCCCAGAACTTGTAACTTTAATCTGGGGTTGGCCCCTTCCCTTATTTTAAGAAAAGGCTTTAGTGATTATGTTAGTACCATTGTACTAGGCTTCCCAGAATTGAGAAAACAATGGGAACATCAAACCCACGAAGATCCCATTGAACAGAGTTGCCCATGCCCAGCCATGGGGTTTTCCCCAAGCATCAGCCTTTACCCTACCAGTTTTAGGGAAATGGTGAAATTTCCATTGCACAGGTCCTTCCAAAATATTAAAGAGGTAACAAACATTCATTTTTTGGTGGGGAAAATGAAACAAAAATTAATTTAGCAGTTTCTAAGGAGGGAGGATGTGAGGCTCATCAAGGTAACTCCTATGACCCAAAATACTAAAGGAATATTTTGTAAGGCGAGGTGAAAACACAAAGCTCACATCCTTAAGTGAAAACCATCAAGAGCTTTGAGGACACTCTCTCCGGGACAGCTAGCTTGCTCCCTGTCTGTAAGGACAGAATGACTATGGGATTAGAACCAAGCTCTAAGACAAATTCACTTGGCAGCTTGTATCTGTTTTGTTAGGCTTCAGGGACTACCAGGTTCTGGTGCTGGCTTTGGGCCACTCAAGTAGGAAAGATGATACAGATTCACTGATATGGCTTCATAAACACCAAAAAGGGACAAATACTGACTAGACATACAGAAAGGGAGTGGCTGGGGCTGCTGAAGTCAAGGTTAGGACCCTAAGAGCCGTGAAGGTAGAGGCACTCTAGCCCTTCCTAAAGATACCAAGTAGAGGCAGCTAAAGGAGGACCTCTCTCCCTCATGGTTTTCTCTTAAGGCTATTCCTATTGCTCCACTGACTCAATTTTCTAAGAGACACCTCACCTTTTAGAGGTACCTTCCAAAGTTAGGGAATCCCACCTGCATCGGCCACAGACGGCAACCCCAGCTGTGTGACGAGGAGGGACCCTGGCCTTCTTTCTCTCCTCCTCACTGAAGACATTTTAATCGGCCCTCAGAGGAAAAGCAATCTAAGCCCACTTTTCCTCCTAAAGCATTTAGGTGCGCAAAGTAACTGAACTTTCTGAAAACAAGTCCGAGATTGACTCCATCAGACATATTTTCCTAGACTCAGGGCTCTGGAGAAGGCTTTACCACTTCACCACTCTCCAGATGAGCCTGTGTGGGCCCCACCTGGTTCTAGCCCACTCAAGCTTCACACTTTTCCCTTGTCCACCCAGAGGTGCAATGCCTGGTGCTGAGTTCCCAAGGCAGCTTCCACGTAACGGTGAAATGATAAATGGGATATAAGCTGCTCCCAGCAAAATTAAAGTGAGCATTGTGTCTCCTCTTTGAAGGTGGGATCACTGGATGAGGTACAGAGCTGCTGTTGCTATGGCAGCCACCGAGGACAAAGCCAGGGCCATGGGACCCCTCCATTCTCCAGAACAAAACCACTCCTAGATCCTATCTAATAGGCAATGCCACTCTCCAAGTGTACATGGAAAGTGCTTCAGAGCCTCTGCCTTGCACTCCTTGTCTGCAAGTGAACAAAGCCAGGAAAGCGCTCTCTGCATTCAGTAAGTGTGCTGTGAAGTTCTTTGGATCCCAGTTTCCTGGAGGCCATACAGGCTCAGGAGACTAGAGGCTGGGTCGACAGGAGTCTGTTCCCAGGAGGCACCAGGAATCTGAATCTAAGTCAGGCTTTGGATCCATTTCCAATTCTTCCTTTGCTGTCTGAGTTCCTTTGGAATGCATCCCCACCTGTCCAAACAAAACAAAGTTCTACATTAATAATACTGTCACCAGTCATACAGCGGTTCAGGACTAGGTTTCCAATACTGACCTCTAAGGATGTATAGCCATGGTTGTATGACAAGCTCGTAATACTACCTTAGATAATACTTTAGTAATACTACTTTAAATAAAGCCCATACCTTTACACTTACTGCAGGTAGGATGACCAACTGTTTGCCCAGGACTGTAGGATTTTCTGGAATGTAGTACTCTCAATTTTATTTTATTTTTAAAAAGATTTTGGGGCACCTGGGTGGCTCAGTTGGTTGAGCAACTGCCTTTGGCTCAGGTCATGATCCTGGAGACCCAAGATCCAGCCCCGCGTCGGGCTCCCTGCTCTGTGGGAAGCCTGCTTCTCCGTCTCTCACTCCCCCTGCTTGTGTTCCCTCTCTAGCTGTGTTTCTCTCTGTCAAATAAAGAAATAAAATCTTTAAAAAAAAAAAAAAAAAGATTTTATTTATTTGTGTGTGAGAGAGATTAGAGGGAGAAGCAGACTCCCCGCTGAGAAGGGAAACCGATGTGGAACTCATGACCCGAGCTGAAGGCAGACGCTTAACCAGCTGAGCCACCCATGCGCCCTAGAACTCCCAATTTTAAAACGGAGACAGCCCTAAGCCAAACAATTCTCCTGTGTGCCATAGCTGCCGGTCACCCATGCTTACTGTCCAAAGTACTTTCATAGACATGATTTCATTTAATCCTCAAAACAATCATACAAGGTAGATGGTATTATTTTCCTCTTTTAGGCGAGAAACCAGGACTCACAGAAACCAAGTAGTTTGTCCAGATACATAAAACTAGGAAATGGCAAAGCCAAGGGTAGAACCTTATTTCCCTTCCTAGTTCACTCTAAATAGAGTAATACGTGGCTTTTTACAAACAACACAAACAGAGCACCTTGGTGGCTCAGTCAGTTAAGCATCCGACTCTTGATTTTGGCTTAAGTCATGATCTCAGGGTCATGAGATTGAGCATAGTATCCATGGGCTCTCGCTCAGCAGAGAGTCTGCGTGAGATTCTCTCTCTCCGTCTCTGCCCCTCGCCCCCATGCTTGTGCTCTCTCTTTGAAAGAACAATGCAAACAGCAACATCTGTGAAAGGTTTTGACGAAAAATATTTGACTTTAATCAAGCCTTAAGTCTAACTTTCAGTTTATACAAATGACAGGGTGACCAAAGAACATGTTAGATTAATGTCCCAATGAGGAGTGGCTCATTTTGTTAAACAACTGACCCTGCTTCTTCAATTCGTCAGTGCCATGAAAATTAAAAAAAAAAAAAAATGATAGTAGGATCTATTTTAGACAAAAAGAAAGAAGAGACATGACACTGTAGTATAGGGACCTTAACTGGATTCTGATCTGATAAAAACAATTATAAAAGACAATTTTGTAGGCAAACTGGGAAAACTCCACTATCAACTGGGTACTGGATGAAAATTGAGGTACTATTAGTATAAACTGTTATGTGTGAT
>PITA01027444.1:0-20893 GCA_004023965.1 Spilogale gracilis | reverse complement strand
CAGGGTCCCGGGCACCCTTCGCCGCACTCCCCAGGCGGGTACTTACAGTTGCCATCTGCATAAGGGGCAACTTTCTCCAAGCCAAGAGCAGCCGCCGCCCCCTCCAGCAGCCTCCGGCTCCACGCACCCTTCGGCCTGGGTTCGCGCTGGCCGCCCCTCCCCTCCCCCCTCGGCTTTCCTCCTCGCGGTCTTCACCACATTCCCCCCTGGTCAGTGGCGCACGCCCGGGGACTAGCCAGAGGGAGCGGGGCGCGGGGGTGTGCATGCATCGCCCGCCTTCTTCTTGCAGCGCACACTGTACATGGTAGTGAGGGGGCGAGCAAAGGTAGCACCGGCCCCTCGGCTACTCCCGCGGCGGCTGCGGCTCCTGCGCCGTCCTCCACCCCCCCGCGCAGCGGCGACCACCGCGCTGGGATCCCGCCGCCGCTGTCCCCTCGCCGAGTCCGCCGCCGCCGCCGCCGCGGCCCCTAATTAGTATTTGTACGGTTCCCGCATCCTCTTGGCGGTTTCATCGCTCCCGGTATTTGCAGGGGTTTTTCTCATCCCTTCCCCAGATGCGGCGCACGATCGTCATTATTTGGAACTCTTTATCTCCGACATCCTTTAGGGGGCCTGGGGGTACTGAAGCAGCGTTGTTCTACGCCTGTGGCGTGTCCTGGCAGCCTGACGGCTCTAAAATACTCGGAGAAAATCGCGTCTTCCCTCCCGGGCGCTGAAAACGTGGCAACACGGTAAGCATCACAGGGGTCTCTGAGACATCTGCTCCAGCTCGGGCACAGGGCCCCGTCCAGTGCACTTGTTTATTGTCGCGCCGCTGGTGCGAGCCAAGCTGCAGCAGACATGATGGGCCCGGGGCGAAGCGGGCGCTCAGTGGCCGATAGATGGCAGCCGAGGGCGAAGGCGTCCCTGGATTCGGGCGGTGCAATAGGAGCACCCCTTGGATGTCACATTCGTGGGAGACAGAGGAGTCTTGGACCATGTGCGTAACACAAGCGTGGGACTGTGCAATCCTTGGATTGAAAAAGGGAGGAGTGGAAATAACCCTGACAGTGCCAGGCTTGTTAGTGGTCAGGGACAGACGATTCCAGCCCTGTGCTGATCGCCTGCCTTTCTCCTGCCATTTAGAATAATACAGCCCCTGCTTCTGTCTCATGTACTTACTCTAAAGGACCCTGGAAGAGGGAGTGGTTCATCCTAGCTGCAAACAAGGGCAGCTATATATATTATATATATAGCTTTTATATATATATGTATATATATATATATATATATATATATATATAATTGCGTTTTATAGGTATGTCTGAGCGATGCAAAGGAATGTGAACGACTTTCAGAGAGACTTTGATTACATTTGGTGTGTACTAAAAAGCTGGAAACCCCTAAATAAATGCAGTATCGATAGAAAGCGAGTTGTTGAAGAGTTACCTGCTAAACTCCACTAGCCTCATCTCTACAGTAAGTATTCCCGTCTCTTTCCATGAAACCAATCACCTCGCTCCCCAGGGGTGGGGGACTTTACATTCATAGGCAAATTTCTAGTGTTTGTAATATTAGACCTGCAGTCCTTCCCAGGTATAGAAAAAAAGTTGTTTGTAGTAAGTGGCCCAAAGGAAGTGGAATGCACATGTACCTGTTCTATGATAACTGGGTAGTTTTACCACTTAAATATTTATCTATTTTATTTTAGGATTAATTATGAATTAATTATTGTTTTGAATCATCTTAAACATAATTGATGTTGTCTCTTTGGTAATATTTGGGCTAATATTGTGGTTATAATATCTTGATTAATTATAGGATCATAAAGATTCTGACATATATACAAACGCATCTTCGCACATCCTCTGCGTTGAAATTAGGAGTTCTCTAGGGGTGGTTTATATTGCAGTCTCTTGAGGTTTTGCAACATTTCTTGAAATTTCTTCTCACTCTGTTTTGGAAATATTTTTTCAGTTAATGCATACATATCTTGTTTGAAAACAATTTTATTTTGTTTAAATTCAGGTTATGTGCAAGAAAGGGAGAAAGGAAGTAATCTGTAGTATTGGATAATGATAATAAAACCTTATAAAATAACTTCCTGTAAATTTAGAAACAGTTGTTCCCAGGAATGATAGCCACTTGCTGCAATTACCTTATGAAAACAGACAACTTAAACTTCACCCATAAAAGTCTTGTTACTGTATATTTTATTTAGTCATCATCATCTAACATGATATGAATATTTTAGAAAATTTTTAAAGTAAAACATTGCTTTATATTTTTAAATAAATGTGTTAAAGTGTCATAACTTAAAAATTACATATTATTTACAGTTGGAAACTTCTGGCATTCTATCACAGACATAATTTTCGATGTGGACAAATTCCATGCAAGTTCTGAAAAGGTATAAAATGGTTTAATCAAATACTGGACTTCTAAAAATAGCTGTGTGTTTAGTTCATTCTTTACTTGCTTTCTTAAATCCTCACAATTGTATTTAGTATCAAAATTCGGTTTAATTTTTGATGTTGTATTATTTTCATTTTAAATATTTATTATCCTAATTAAAATAAATTCTGTCAAGCTAAAAAGTCTTAAACATGTTTGCAATTATTTTAGATGCTATTTTTGTTAGAAATACTGGCATAAAAATATTCCAGTTTATTTCTTGTGGTTCAAATGAGTAAGTGATGACAACTCTCTACCATTAACTCAGCATTAAGAATAGCCTGAGAAGCCACCTTTTTGGTTTACCGCTAGGTGTCTCTATAAGCTGCTCTGCAGGACAGTGAATTTTGAGAAAATACTGTGACATGCAGAGACTAAATAGAACTTGGGAGGAAAAAATATCATAGAAATAAGGAAAATCCTCCTTTTTTAGTTTTTGGACTCTGTTTTGAATATTGACTACGGCCTAGAAAAGAAATAAATGAGTCATGTAACTGTGGTCAAATCTGAGCCAAGATCCAAGACTTTTAGCTACAAGAACAAATATATCTATGTTTCAGTCCATACTAAAAAAAATATAGTCATATGATGTATATGCTTGCTTTCACACAATACTCAAATGACTATACAGGATTATATAAACACTTTGGAAACTAGAAAATGAAATTATTGATCAAATAGATCTGTCCACAATTAAGGGCATTATGCCAAATTAAACATTGTTTGATTGAGATGGTTGGATGTGAAAAGTTGAGAATCTTTTTCTAAATGTTTGTGAATATATTTGTGCGTATTATAATTAGCTCATGATTTATTATCATCATAAGAACATTTCATGTAATGTATTTAGCGATAATTAGTAGGAATTATGGACATAATCTAATACCTCCCCCTTAAAATTTAAATTCAAACCACAGTGAGCATACTTATCACTTGCATTTGACCATACTTTTGTGTAAATTCATATTTATTATTACCTAGGATTGTCATTTAGTGTTTTATAGACTCTTTGGAAGAATTCTTATATTAAGTGCATTTCTTAAAATATCTCATCATAATACATTTGTGTATTGTATAGTTTCTTTAGAATATTAAAATGCCTAGTCAAGAATTGTAGTCCCTTATGAAATGACCTAAAAGAGATTATTCTTTGGTAATAATAATATTTTGTAATACTAATTAGTATAATTGAAATCCAAAGCAAGTAGACCTTATATTTCTTATTCTTAGCCTAACTGCTGAGTCAAGTTTATAAAAAGTAAAGCTGGATCCCAGACTTCATCAAAATTAGCTCTAATAGATTACTTTTATGATAGTTGTAGCTCAGAAGTCTATACAACCCTATTTGGTAAACAGCACATTTTTCAGATATAAATTATATTTTCAACATCTTTGAAATTTAAATTATATATACCACATATACCTAGAAGCAGAAAAGGTTCTCTTGGTGGGGAAAACATGAGTCATCACTTATGATAGCTTCTGTATTTAATTGATAAGCTAAATAACTGTAGAATAGCATATTTTTTTCAATTTGGTACATTTAGAATTACAAGAATCAAAATTATCATACAGTGGTATTTATCAAACCCCAAATGGATAATTCAACTGGTTAATTTCATCAAGATTATTTATTCACTTATAGACTTAATTTGTTATTTACAGTCTTAGAAATTTACTGTCAGTGGCAGAAGAAAAAGATGTGCATAAAATAGACAATTTTCTTCCTTGACTCATACAGCTCCTTATAAATATACTCTGACAATTGACCAATTATGTATTAAAATACTCACTTTGAAGGACCAATTGGAAATATCTTCCAAAATTTAAGATACATTTTTTTAACAATTATCTTTTCAGAAAGTAGCCTGTAGGTGAACCAAAATAAAATGCACAAAACAGTATGTAGGAAAATGTTCATTGTAACACATGCTTGCATTTGTAAATGACTAAGAACAGCCCACGTGTCTAGGTAAAAAGTAGTACATCTCCATCTGTACCCTCAAATACTTTTCTGCCTTTAATAACAGTGTATCTTAGGATATGGTTCTGTCATTATTGATAGTGTGTGTAGCATTATCTATATACATTGTTGAGGGGAGGAGAGACTCTGGAAGGACACACAAACTCAGTAATGGCATTTGCCTTTCGGGAGAAGACTGGGGAGTCTTGTTTAGAATGAAGATTTTTTACCCTACATTCTATTTTTTATTATTTGAAAACTTCAATTTACATGCACATTTCCATTAAAAATTAAAAAAAAATATGTACTTGAAAAATAAGGACATTACATTTGGCCCCTGAAACACAATGTTTTGTTTTAAGATTTTCAACTATACAATGGTATGAAAGCAATACACATGTAGAAACTACTTGGACTTTTGAAGTTTGATTCTTTCCTGGGCCAGTAAAATGTGGTACAATTCCCTTTTGCCATGCTGGGCAGTGAGGTAGTAAGCCTGAGCTCCCAGTCAGCCATGTGATCATGACCACAAAGAACCCACACACCTAACAATCATTCATATACCCATATAGTCACTGTTTTTGTGTAGTCTTCAATAAATTATAGGTAATATTCAGCATTTTTTATAAAATGGGCTTTGTGTTAGACAATTTTGCCCAAACTGTAAGCTATTTAAGCATTGTGAGCATGCTTAAGGTAGGCTAGGCTAAGATACGACATTTGGTAGGTTAGGTGTATTAAATGCATTTTCACCTTAAGTTGGGCTTATTGGGACATA
The DNA here is from genome assembly GCA_004023965.1 of Spilogale gracilis. NCBI lineage: Eukaryota > Metazoa > Chordata > Mammalia > Carnivora > Mephitidae > Spilogale > Spilogale gracilis. Next base: position 15,719 of record PITA01027444.1, on the reverse strand, counting down.
ACCTTGTCATAAGTCAAGGGAAATCTGTATTGGGAAGAATGATATGAGAGGGGATGAACAATGAAAGATGACTTTACCAAGTTAATCTCTGTCCCATAGGACACATTGCTGTCCATGAAGACACTATGTTTCTAAATATATGACTGTAAATTAGTTAGTCGAAGTGGCTTCTCTTCATAGCTCCGACACGTGATACTCAATTCTAGCTGCCAATATTATCTGTTAGAATAGTAATTAATAGAAGCTACTTTCCATTTCCTTCACTATACAGAACCAGGCTGTGTACTGGCAACCTTACTTTTATTTGATGCTGTAATGGGTGAAGGGAAAGATGAAAATGGTTCTCTAGAGAAGATAAGTGATTATACTTGAAATTGTTGGCAGCAGATCTTTACTGCTATCGGCAGGAAGATGAGTGAGTGTGTAATTGTGGCATGTTTTAAGTATACAAACGATCACCAGGCCCCTGTTAGAACAAAGGCTGCTGCCATCTGGCTTATACTCACATTGAAATATGCACATTCCACAGGAAAAGAGGCAGTTTTATCATATAGTTGGATTGGCTTTTCTACGGTCTTTCTATTAGAATTGGGATTTGTCTCTTAAGATTTATTGGTTCTCGGTTTTCGCATCTCTCTAACCATTTTTAGGAAACAAGTCCAAATAGGCATTATGTATGTCTATATTTTCTGTAGACTTTCTGGGTTTTCAAAGAAAAATAATTAACCATCCCCAAACACAGTTTCATCAGGAAGGTTTCAGAAGGCCCATTGCTTAAATGAGAATGTCAGAACTGATGAAACTGTATTCAGCTTTTATCCACTAGGATCTTTCACTCGAGATGACCCTCCCATAATCTCTGTGTCCCCTCAAAATAAATCAGCTTCTCCCAACTCCAAAACTTTGGTTTGTAATGCCCAGTCACCTAACTGGCTCTTCTCTTTTCTTTCAGCTATTATTCTAGAGAATTCACGGTAAATCCTTTCTTCACCAAAAAATTCTCTTCTGTCCACTCTAACCAACATTAAAAACTTGCTTATCTGAACATTCTCATCCATTATGCCGCACTTTCCCAGCACAAAGTTGCTGTTTTCTTCTGGACTAGATTATCATTCTTTGTTGAAGAAAGAATTGGAGTTAGCTACCCCTCAAAGAGTGGAAAAATGACCTCCAAAAAACCCTTTGTATACACAAGAAGTGCATGTCCATTTTTGAATTTTTTCACTCAACAAATATTTATTTGGGAAATATTGTCTTAAACTGTATTGTGTTTGAGATAAAATAATTTGTTGACTCATATCAGGGTAGTTGGAGGATTTCAGGGGCATTTTTACTTTCTGATAAATCACCTGCATTCTCCCATCAAAATAAACAGAATATAATATACAGAAACACTATTGCATGAATTGTGTACTTGAATAGTATTTCTTGTAACATAATTTGCCAAGCCTCTGTAAGAATGCTGTCCTGTGCTGATGGAAGTAATCCCTGTCTGCATTGTCCAATATGATAGCCAGTAGCCACACATAACTGTTGAGGAATTAAAACGTGGCTGGTGTAACAATCTTAACTTTGAAGATTATAACTTAGTAAATGTAAATAGGCACATGTGGGTAGTGGCTACCATCTTGGGCAATGCAGATTTACAGTGTAAATTCCTAGAAGGCTGAAACTGTGTATGTTTTATGCGATTTCTGGGATACCTTGAAAGTCAGTATGAACAGTTGTCCTTCTAAGTAAAGACAGTGATTAAGACACCCTCAACAAATAAGGACAATTATGATTCACATTTGGCAAGGAGCCTGATTTGCATTCAGTTGAGGGTCTCTATTCGATTCTTTTAAATTGGACTCTTGAAGGCCTCTGCCATTCTTTTAAAGATTTCAAGGCATTTTACAGGCATTTCAAAATTTCTTATTACATCCTTATTACAGCACTATAAAGAAGGTGCAAGGCAGATTATTTTATATCAATAGAATTTCATTAGAAGATAAGTGCCTTTTTATGTATGATGAAGTACTCCCTAAGGTGCCTTTCTTCAGATCACACAGCAGGATGTTAGTAGAACTGGAAAAGAAAGTTCTAAATGGCTGTTTTGCTTCAAGGAACTATCTAGAATAGGTCTTTTGTGCAGGGAAGTCTGTCAGTTAGTAACAAACTGCACTTGAATTCTCACTGTCTACCATTTCAAAACTCTATTTCTAAGTTCAGTGGTGTCTTGTGCATGTAAGTGGGCAGAGTTTGGACAAGAAATTGTAATTAAGGAATTTATAGATTGCAAATATGGTCTCTAATTCCATGAAGATCTGTATAAATCTCAGTTTAAATAAAGTCATATTTATATATTTGAAACAGATGTAATAGTTTAGTAACTACTCCCAGTTCCAAATCACTGCAGTTTTTGAGATATTTTTTTTCAATCAATTTATCTAAAATATTGATAATAAAATTGACCTATATTTCCATTATTACACCTCTTCTGTGGCCAAAATCAATAGAGCTTAAAAAGAAGCATGAATTGCTTATGAGCTCAAGTCCAAAATTTAGAGGAAGCCACCCGATCCAGAGCACTGCAGTGGCTTTCAGAGATCTCAACTTCATTCTTGAATCCAGCTTTGCAGAACTTATGAGGACAACTCTCTGGGTAGATCACATATTTTGCATATAAAATAGTTACTCTGCTTCTCTCCAATGGACCTTATGATAACTACACTGGTGAATCAAATGGAAAGTGTTAAAGTGTCCATGGAAGAAAAATATAATCATTACTCAAACTGTAGACTAAATTATTCACTTTGCCTAAAATGTAAAGTTATTTTTTAAATAAATATTAATAATAACATGCTAACTTGTGAATGGTCTACTTTTTGTGATAAATAGATCAATGGCAGCTGATTTTTGTTTAATATTACATCATGCATTTTTATTATGTGATCCAAAACATTCTGTCAATCTAAGGATGCTTTTATAGTGACACTAGATTCATAGATATTGCCATATGACATATTACAATGTAGGCTGTAATTTTAATTGAGTGTGACATATCTCAATGAACAAATAACCAATTTAGATTTTAGTCACCTGTATAAGAGGCACAATTCAGTGTACAATCAACCTGTGTCCTTATTTGCAATATTATATAGGTAGCGACTGCTGTGAAGACAGACTTTAACCAATGCCTGTATTGTCTCTGGCTCACATGTAAGTACTGAAATTTATTTGTCGGTATTTTTATATTTAGAAGTTTTTATTATAGTATTCTTATAATAGCATTTAGAAGTAACCCATTGATTAGAGAAAGGGAGACTTAAATTGACTTGTCTCAAGTAACAGGAAAATCTATTTGACAAGGTTTTCAATTTGTAATTTTATTTATCAGCCACAGTTAACACAAACATCAATAAGCAATCTATACATCATTTATAATTTAGAATCAATCAACTAAGATATGTACATGCCTACAACATGCATGTAGTCATTTGCTATTTGCTAGCTATTTTATGAGATGGTTCCATTCTTTCTCATAATTATTACAACAACTGCATGTTGTTTCATGGTAGTTGGTGATATTTCATTATTTCCTGCAGATGGTACATAGCAGAAACATTCTGTGATATGAATTATGGGAACTCTCAGTATATATATATATATATATACTTAAACTTAACTTTGCTAATTTAGATGCATTTTTTTAAACTTAACTTTGCTAATTTAGATGCATACATTTGGACTTTATCTTAATTTAAAGAAAAAGTGAAAATAGTGTATATCAATACCTAATAGTTAACTTTAATAAAGATACTTCCTAAGTGATTCATCATTTCTGTACTGTCAAATGTTTTCTGAGAAAGTTAACAGTAGAAATACATTTCAAATCATCAATGTATAATACTACTCTTATAAAATTATAGTGATAAAATATATATTAAACTGATCACTAAATAGATTTATAAATAAACTGTCTCTATACTGATGTACCTTATAATTTCAAAGACATTATTAACTACCAGGAATTATTGTCACAGTAACTTGAGTATATAATGCTCATAAAACAATATTTTTGAATACATATTGTATACTTTTTTCTAAAATCGAAAATGTCCCTAATAGTGGGATTTTCTATTTCTGAAGTCTTAAAATATTTATTATTTTATATTTAGTAAATGAGGAGTCAAAACAAGCATTATATACCTCCTAAAAAAATCGATAGTAGGGCTATCTGGTGACTCAGTCAGTTGAGCATCCTGCTCTTGATTTAGGCTCAGGTCATGATCTTGGGGTCCTAAGATTAAGTGTCTTGTCAAGCTCTGAGCTCACTGGGGAGTCTGTTTGAGATTCTCTCCCTCTGCTCTTCCTCCTGACAGTCTCTCTCTCTCTCACTCTCCATCTCTAAAATAAGTAAATAAATCTTTAATAAGATCAGTAGTAAAAAATACCAAAATGATTCCCTTGAGGAGGAATCACTTCAACCCTTTCATTCTTAAGTTTAAGGATACAATGCCATAGCCCTTTGATATATGAATTTGTTATATACATCATTTAAAATTGGAAATGATGTAACACAATGTTCTAATTTTTTCCAAAGAATACATACAATGAAATAATATCACTACTAAATTACATTGCTGAATAATTGATAGACCAATGAAATTCATGGAAATATTAATCACAGATGATTAACATTTGCTACATTATATTTCATTATTTTTCAACATCTGACCTTAATCTTATTGGTCTCCCATGTCTATTGTTACGAATGCCACATGAGTATCTACATAAAACTCAAATAAAATGCTTGAGTTTTGGGGTTTATCAGTATTTCCTCGGTGTAAGCAAAATTGAACAAGGAACAATGTGACATTATTACAAATCTTCAAATATTGAGAGTTTATAAATATTAGATTCATTGTTGGCTGTTACCTCATCTATTTATAACTGTACTGCAATAAATGTATGTAGAAAAAATAGAAATATCTGTCCACGTTAGGGATTCATGACATTTCTGACCACCTTCTCCTAATATGTACCCAGAGAGTCTGCAGCAACACTTGAAAATGCATCTTGGAGTTCTTCCAGAAACTCTGAGTCAAAGAGCAATGTCTGCATTCACAAAGAAGCATTCACAGCTGTCAGAAGTTAAATGTCCATGAGACTCATAGTACAGCTGCAGTCCTTCCAATACACTGACAATATCTGTGGAAACTAGAATTTGATAACTAGTTCTTCCATGGGAAACGTATCACTGAAGAATGATTAATCTTTGCCGGACTGATAATGAATAATTATGCATTCACAGTACATGAAGCATCATTGTCCTACATTCCTTAGCCTGCAGTGCTTTTGCAGCTATTTTTCACTACCGGAGAAAGTACTCCTGCTGCAACAAACTGTCAATGAACTTCTTGTAGGCAAACACCTGCAGACACCTGCTAGCGGCGGGTGCAGAAGGCTCAGGATAACAGAAATTGCAGCACAAACCAAAGTCTGCGAGGCAGCCCTGACTGTGAGTGAATGCGCTAAAACACACGGAACTGAAAAGATGCGGGCATGAACAGGTATATTGTATTTCCATTTCTTAACAAAATGAATAAGCTGATTTCCCCACCGCACCCCCAGAAATGTGTACTACAGTTGAGCAGCATACTAGAAAAGCAAGCTACATCTGCAAGGAAGGTTTTCAATTTGAGATGATCTATCCCAATTTAATATCAGGCATTTCAGAACAAATGCTGAAAATGTTTAGCCATATATGCTCTATGCCCATACGGTAATAATAAATCATTCAGAATTGAATTACCTTTTTAAAGCTAAATACAATACTTTTTGAAAATACCTGAGAAATTCTAAAAAAGTTATAAATCTCTTTCTTCAGGGGTTTAGGTGAGGTCCAGATGGAGACAAATGGACTAGGTCATCTTTGGCTAACTATTCAACTTTACAATTGAATGGAGAAACCCATTTGAAAGTGTATCAGTTTTATAATTGTTGAGTCACTTAGAAGTTCAATAGCACCTAAAAATATAAAGATCTGGTTCTTAAAATCTAACAAATTATTGAAGATTTACTTCAAAGAACATTTTTTAAATCACATCTAAAAGCAGAAATAGGGGCACCTGGATGTCTCAGTCAGTTAAGTGTTGCCTTCAGCTCAAGTCATGATCTCAGGGTCCTGGGGGAGGACTCCTTGCTCAGCAGGGAATCTGCTTCTCCCTTTCTGCCCCCCACCCCAACCAATCTGTCCTGGCTCTTGCTCTCTCTCTCTAATAAATAAATAAAATATTTAAAAAAATAAAAAATAAAAGCAAAAGCAATTAGAAGTTTTTTATGTCAGTTTTTGAGTATGTTTTTAGAGTTGTGGGAATGAGAAATAATGAAGAAAAATGGAAAGCTACTCACATTAAATTTTAAAAATGGCAGGAAAACACAGGGTGCTACCTTCTTATTTAAAGGACCCAGACAGTGTAAATGTTTTCACCAAAATGTACCTCTGCTTATTGGAGAACTAGACAGGCCTCCCAATCAAGGAATAGAAGAGTGAGTTAATTTGATGATTACCTTATTCTGGAAAGCACAAAATAAACACAAAACATTAACAAACAGATTCCACACTGGGGCATTTTATGTCAGTTACACAAGACCATCTACAACTACTGAATGGATTATCATTAAAAAAAAAGCTTAAAGAACTTCAATATACGATGTGAGCTCTAAGTAAGCTGATATATTGCATTCTTACCAAGTGTGTTCAATGGCAGGAAAAGTAAAGCCAAAAGATGGGTGAACTTTATGGGAATAAATAAATTTGACCCATGATGAAGGTGTTCCACAATGCTGGTTACAAGGACGTTAATTTATGTACAGTCTGGGTACTTTTATTCTTATCGGAGGACTCACACTGATATTTCTAATCCCAACTAATGTACTGTCAGGACATCATATTTTGGACGTTTTGTGAATTTGATAGCATTCTAATGGAAACCATAATTAAAATGCAGAGTATTTTCCCAAATGTTATTCAGAGAAGTACCTTGTATAAGAAAGTGAACAAAAATTTGAAGTGGATTTTTTTTTATTTCTTTCAAATCATTGTTTAGGAAAAAAAATAGATTGGATTCTTTTTAAAAAAACATATTCATTTAATATTTTAAAACACAGAGGGATGGGTCCTTTTTGATTGCATCGATACCTTTTACTGTGTGATGGTCTTTTCCACATCTAATGCAGAGACTAAAAACAGAGGATCGGATACACATTCCCTAGGATTCTGGTTCCACCTCTGCCTTTTAGTGACGGCTTAAATTATTGGTTAATTTATTTCTCTCAACTAATACCTACATTTGTTGTGAGGATTAAATGATTTAATTCACACAAAATGTTTAGCATACTTCTCAGAACATTGTAAGCACTGGGTAAATAGTAGCTATTGTTTGGGGGTGGTATTATTAGTTGTTAAAGGCCAACATAGTTTGAGTTTACTTGATAAAGCAAAGAGTTGGAGAAGGCTGTATGGATTAGATTGCAGTAGAGGTTTATTTGTTTTTTCCCCCCTAGAATAGTTATTGTTCAAGAGAAGTTGCATTCGTTATCAGCTGATCCTGGTCAGTTATGGATTTATAGCCCCAGGAGTCTGCCATAGATGAAATAGTTGCTGGCTTGCAGATTTCACCAGCAGCTCTTTTTGGCTACTGGAATAAGAAAATGGGAATCCTTGCCAAACACCACTTCCTAGTGATGAATTTTATAAAACTGATGCATGTACATTGTTCCAAAAGTTCTGGAGGATAGAAGAGAGGAGAAACTATAGGATTTTTTTTTAAACTAGAATTTACAACACAAACAATGAAAAAATTCTGGTAAAATTGTAAGGGAAATTAAGTCAAGTTTGCATATGAAACATATTTACTACCCTAAAGAAATTATAAAGCAATTTTTATAACTGTCTTCATGATGAATAAATAATATGGCTATATTTAAAATAAGTCTGTAGTACTACAGTTAACAGACATGAAAGTAAAAGTTGCTGCCAATTTAAGTTACTAGGAATATTAAACTTTAGTGTAAATTAGTTTATCATGCATTTAGAACATTATATAGACATACCATTAATTCATGTTATTGCTCTGCTGTATTACCTATTAATTTTCATCAGAATGTATGCAAATATATACCAGAAATATTATGGTTCAATTCTACTTTACTTTTTTTAAAAGATTTTATTTGTTTATTTGACAGAGAGAGAGAGATCACAAGTAGGCAGAGAGGCAGGCAGAGAGAGAGGAGGAAGCAGGCTCCCTGCTGAGCAGAGAGCCAGATGTGGGACTGAGTCCCAAGACCCTGAGTTCATGACCTGAGCTGAAGGCAGGGGTTTAACCCACTGAGCCACCCATACACCCCTAATTGCTACTTTAAATGTGTGTATATATATATATATATATATATATGCATATACATACTTTTTGCTTGTATATTTTGAATAATTTCTATCATCCCTGAATTTGTATTTTAAGCAACCTTACTTTGAATTCTGTTATTTGTTTGTTTCTAAATGCCCCTATTAAAGAAGTACTTTTGCTAAGATGCGATTTTATAGCCCAAGATTATGCTCTTAAAAGTTACATATAAGGAAATAACTTGTTCCTTCTTGAAGAAAGTATTTTGACCATAGGTATTTTGTTCGATTCCACAAAGATTGATTTTGGTGCATATCACTGATAGGTACTATTTTTGATATGACGGCAAACTATACTAACTGCTCTCATAGCTGTGGAGATTCATGGCTTAATTTACTCACATACACACACACATACTAGCAGAGATTGAGTGAAAATGATAAATGTATATATCATGCATGATGTGTTCAATGTTCAGATATCAAATCATCATAAAATGCGCTCATCGTGAATGTCATCTTGAAAACAGTAAATTTTAAAAATTGCTGCCAATTTTAAAAGACACTTGCCACATGTATGCAAATACACTGTTCATGTGTTCTCAGTAATTGGTAACTTTGATGGAAATTTAATTTAATATTTAATAATCACTAATCTAATAATAATTTAAATTTAGTAGGTAGCAACTGTATTGTACTAATATTAATATCTCCCCGTAGCTAGGCTACTTGTTGGCTTTCTCTTGCGGTTGTGATCTGCTTGCTATATCTGCCCATCATTTCAAATAACAATTATTAATATATCCAAATATTAGTTAATCGATGCTTTTTGTTGGGAGAAAATCCAATGACTCAGATTGTACTGAATTTTGGAAAGTTAGATGTTTGTAGGTATTTATTTGTCCTAATATACTAAGGTCATATGTTAGGGCAACATTCAGAAGGCATGTTTGGACACAGTCTCCAAGCCTGTTTTATCAATCTCTTGCTATTTCCTCAAATCTGAGTGGAAGGATTTGTGTGTTTGTTTTTATTTTTCTGTTTAAAATTCTATTCCCTCTACCTTCAGCCTTATTCTTGCAGAATGCAGGAAAACCCAGGGCTCATAGCTTGAGTGCACTTGAGAGGAGGAGCCTGGGGCCACAGTGGCTCTAACTCTTGGCGCCTAAGGACTCCTGGGATCCTGGTGGGAGCTTAGGCCACAAGAAACCCTGTGGAAATACAGAGCTATGTAAATCCTAACCAGGAAGCTTGTGGCTGACCACTAAGGCCATTGTGTGCTAGCTTTGGAAGACTGCAGAATCCTTCAGGCTGCTGTTAGAGCAATTATTTCTAGAAGCCCTTTCTTGTCTACAAAGGTGATTCTAAAGTGCTCTGTGCTCCGACCTTTCTGAATTTGCAGTGTGGAGTGTTAGGGGAGTCTGATGAATGTTCTCACAAAATCAAACTCTGAAATGGGTTTTGGTTTGTTTGTTTTTTTATGTTTCTTTGTTTGTTTCTTTGTTTTAAAACCCTTTTGCTACTGAGATACAAAATAAGAGCTGGGTGTCTGCCAACACCTGCAGATTTTATAAAGCAATTCGCAATTTATTAGGGAGCATAGTGAGTAGGCAAATATATTATTATTTTAAAACAATCTAGTGCTCGCCTGGGTGGCTCAGTTGGTTAAGCGACTGCCTTCGGCTCAGGTCATGATCTCGGAGACCCGGGATTGAGTCCCACATCGGGCTCCCTGCTTGGCGGGAAGTCTGCTTCTCCCTCTCTCACTCCCCCTGCTTGTATTCCCTCTCTGGCTGTGTTTCACTCTGTCAAATAAATAAAATATTAAAAAAAATAAATCTAGTGCAATTCACCAGTCAAACTCAAGAAATGCTCAAAAATTAGTGCTTTCCTGCTGTTAAATATTTAATTTTTCTCACCTCATATTCTAAAGTGCTGGATACATACTACCTAACTTAGAACACGATATCTGTGGAGCTTTTACTTTTTGCCTCATCTGATTTTAATATGAAACTCTTAAGCTTATTCTCAAACCCTGACAGTTCACCCTTAATCTGACCTCATTTCTTACATTTGCTTTTGGGCATGAATTATATGGCAATTTTTCTTGGCGTGTAATGCCACTTGTAGGCCTTTACCCCCAAATATACATACTTCATTATTACACACGTAATTATTTCACTTCCTCAAAACAAATATTAATTGATCAACTTTTCTTTATCTTTGTTTTTCTTCCTTATCTTTAAAGTTATGTGTTATGTTAATCATACAGCAGGTTTTTAATTGTTCATGAGAACCTCAAATCTACATAATCAATGGTCCATGTTCTATTTTTTGTGTTTTCTCTTGTTCCATTTCTATTTTGTAATTAATTTAGATTGTGAAAGCTTTAGAGGAGCCTGGGTGGCTCGCTTGGTTAAGTGACAGATTCTAGGTTCTACCTCAGGTCATAATCTCCGGGTCCCGAGATGGAGCCCCACTTGGGGCTCTGTGCTGGATGGGATGCCTGCTTCAAATTCTCCCTCTCCTTCTGCCCCTCCCTGCTGCATGTGCTCTAAATAAATAAATAAATAGATAGATAAAATAAAAATTGTGAAAATTTTAAATTTAATATTTGTGTATTTATTTACTATGTATCAGAGTCATATCTTTAGTTATGTTTCATATTAGGTACTTTGATTAGATATATACTATTAATATCTGTTTATGGGTTTTATTTGTGCAATGAATGAGAAAATATCTTTATTCTCAATCTGAACTTATGACTCTCTCAACTTTTAATATACTCTTTATCAAGGGATATCGTTTGTTTATATTTTCAAAAATTAAATTTTTTAGTTTTCTTAAACATTTAACAACCATTTACTAATCCCTTAACATGTGCAAATTTCTTTGTCAATTTCCGGAAACAAATAGCATCAAGAAGGAAAAGATCTCACTTTCAGGTGAAACATACAAAAAGAAATACTAAAATGTGCTGAGTATGTATTTATAGTTCAACTGATGTGAAAAAAAAAACAATAATTTTGAGAAGACTGAGTGAAAAGCAAATGTGGATTAGACCTCTAATCACTAAAAACATCTTCCAGTAATTTGTGAATCAATGGAAGAACCAAGACATTCTGTATTCTGCTGTATGCTGCTGTAATTTAAAGTAGAACAAATTCTGGGGTTGGTATTTTAGGAAAGCAGAGCCCTTGCTTTTGACAGGATTAGAACCACCTGGGATTTGATGCATAGTGAGCAGTGGGAAATGTGTCAATTGTTGATTATACATGCACTTATAAATCAGCATTCTAGAAGGGACAGAATTTTCGCTTGCATTTTAAATTAATTTGTGATTTATTTTGCAGACTCAATTTGTGATTTATGCTTTGTTGAGGGTACACCAAATTCTTCTCTATAAGTAATTTAAGCTGAAAATCCTATTCAAGTCCATCAGGAAGTGTTAGAAGCTATTTGTGGATGGTAGCTGAAAAGTAAACCAGTGCAAATAAGAAGGAACAAAAGAAAAATAGAAGAGAAATTATAGAAATTCATAGTGAGACAGTAGATACCTCTTTTCTCTCTTCATCAGCTCCTGTCTCTCTCTCTCCCTCTCCCTCCTGCTCTCCCTGTCCATCCCTTCCATCTCTATCTCCTTCATCTCTCTTTCTGAGATGTATTGACTTTGGCTCTTCCCTGACCTTAATAGAAGGCATCAGTGCAAGTTTTGATCAGCTTTCTAACAGTAGTCATCTGACTGACAATTATAAGACATCATTGACTGTAAAATGCGCCCTCATTTCCTTCATGTAAAAATGTGAAAAAATACATAACCTAGAATTGATAAAAATTATTATTTTCTAAGTTGAATCTAGGCTATGAATCAATACTCAGGCTCCAAAGGAAGGCTTTCATGTCTTTTCACATGCTTCCCATTTTGTCTGCGCTTTCTTTCTATGTTTTTATCCAGCAACTCCTCCCTTCGGATGTCCTTCAAAATTTAAAAATATCAACTCCCTTGGGGAGACTTTCTCTGACCATTCTCCAACTTACTTCCACCTTCCCTTTGCTTTAGAGAAATTGCACCCATTTATGATGGTACTTATCACACCAGGGTATAAGGATTTGTTTGTCTTAGTGGCTTGTTTTCATACAAATTCTTTGAACTTCAAAATTTAATAACAATTGTGTCTCCAAAACCAAGTATCACATATAAGTAACTTACAATAAGGGGTCAATGAATGTTACCTGGATGAAAATCCAATAAATAAGTGGACAAGCTATGAATGTTGTGTTTTTATTATTATGTCATAAAAGAGAAAAATGAAGCCTTAGGGAGGTTTAATGATTTGTCCAGTAATGGTCAGGCCTCAAAACCACTTCCTCCATATTCTAGCCCAAAAGCTGTCTCCGTTGTTCAAACCTAATATTGTGCCTCCTCTTTGCTAATTATATGACATCAAGTGAGCACACACCAATTAAAGGCTTAGGAACAAGTCATGGCAGAGAAGAAGCCATGTTGAGAGTTAATGTTTTGGCAAATTAAGTTGTAGATGAATGTTGGACAATTATGTCCACAATAGCCATGGAAATATACCTGGATATCATACAAATAGTTTTAAATGGATAGATCTTTAGAAGTTCCTCTTAGTGAATTCCATCATGTAAGATTTATTTAAGAATAACTTTTGGGCCAAAAAATCAGGTATTAGAATTCATAGACAGGAAGCTTTGGCACTTCTTTTACATAATAAACAATAATTTTAAAGCAATCCTAAATGTTTGATGTTACTATTTCAAACATCCTAAATGTTTGAAATAGTTCCCATAATTTAACTTAGGCCTGATTTAAGATTTCCCTGGATCAAAAATTTACACAAAATTGAACCAATTTATAAGCATTTGTCTTCTCAATTTCTATGTTATTATTCAAGATTCTTAGCCTATAGTGCATGTTAATAACATAAAAATCTTAAGATTAATGTTGTGTTCTTGAGCAAGCAGTAATATGTTTTTGAAAACTCTTGAGGTTTCTAACTGCATCAAAAACATATGTAAATTACTAGACAAAAAGTGAATAATTTTGCTTTCATGATAAGTTTCATATAAATTATAGACATCTTCCATCATAATTTTTTGTTAAGACAAGCAAATGCAACCCATGGAACTGTTATAAGGTTAGCCTGGCTTGCCTTTTAGGAATTAATCACATGGGACCATAGTACATTTTCCAACATGAATATTATTGTTTTACCATTAATACAAGCAACAATATTAGTATAAAACTATATGATGGCATGACAAGATGTCTAAAAATATAGATTGATTAGAACTTATAATTTTGAGGTTTTGTATCTAATAAACAATTTTAAGAATTTGAATAAAGCAACTTTTCTCCAAAATTTGAAAACATTGCCACAAAAAAATGTGTAATCACCCGAAGAGGTAATTGGATATTTTTGTTTATGAATATTATATGTTGACTCACATTTTTTTAAAAAATTTGTTACATCAAAGATATATCAAGATATAATGTAGAAATGAAACTGTCAATAAGTTAAATTAGAAAAAAAATTAGGTGTGCTTTTGTATAAAAGTGAAACTTTTTTTTTTAAAGATTTTTAAAATTTATTTGACAGAGAGAAACACAGGCAGAGAGGGAACAAAAGCAGGGGGAGTGAGAGAGGGAGAAGCAGGATTCCTGCCAAGCAGGGAGCCCGATGTGGGACTCCATCCGGGGTCTCCAGGATCATGAGCTGAGCAGAAGGCAGTGGCTTAACCAACTGAGCCACCCAGGCACCCCTAAAAGTGAAGCTTTAATGTTATTTTAAGTAGAAAGATTTTACTTTTCCCTGAAAAAATATTTCTGGAAACTATGCCAGAAGTTAAGTAACAAAAATGAAACCCAGTTTGCATTTCTGTATTAGCAAATAGGTGGGCCTCCTAGGGATCCATGAATTTTATTGAATGAATGTGAATGAAAGAATGTAGCCTTTCTTGTTTTGGTTAAGTTCAAATCTATGATTACAATTTATATCTTGAAGTGGTGGTAGTAAAGTTTCTCTGGTTATACCCAAGGGAAGTAAAGGATTCCTTGGGCTGTTTGGAGGAGGTATAAATTGAGATTAAACAGGTTAATAAAGAGAAAAATAAACAAGATATGTAAAAAGTCATGTTCAGTATATGGTCAATGAAATTTGAAGTACTGAGAATGCTAACTACTTCTATAAATGCTTTATTTGTGCCAAAGGACCTTTTCTTTTAAGCTGTTAGTTTTAGCATTTAAAGATCAGATTATCAGATCATTTATTAAATTAGATTGAAATTATCTTCAGAGTAAAAATTCCGTGTATTATCTTTATCAACAATGTTTACTCTTTTAAAAAAATTTTATTTATTTATTAGAGAGAGAAAGAAATCACAAATAGGCAGACATCAGGCAGAGGAAGAGGGAGAAGCAGGCTCCCCACTGAGCAGGGAGCCTAACACAGGATTCAATTCCAGGATTCTGGGATCATGACCTGAGCCAAAAGCAGACGCTTAACTGACTGAGCCACCCAGGTGCCCAACAATGCTTACTTTTAATGATGTAGATAGGTTTTAACATTTATTATTAAAAATTTGAATATTTATCTACAACTCATGGCCTTTCATAATTTTCATAACTTTTATCATAAATTTTTCATCTATGTCTCTACCCATTCAATTCCCAGTTATATATTGTGGTAAATACCACACAACTATTTCATTTCAGCCACAATATTTCAGAGTGTATCTTTAAGATAAAGATTCATTGTTTAAGTAAAACAATAAGATAATTTCATGGTTTAAAATTAACAGTAGTTTCTTAGTGCTGTCAAGAAACCCAAGTTCAAATTTTCTTGATTTTTTTCACAAATGTTACTGTTGTTTAACAAATTAAGATCCAAATAGTGTTCATGTAGAACACTTGGTTATTATGCTTTTTAAACCTCTTTTAATCTGTATGTCCTATCAGAGCACGTTTATACATGCTGTTTCCCCTTCACCTGTCCCCCACACCAATCTGTCTCTTTTATCTGTCTCTCTATCTTTCCTGGTTTTATTCTTGTGAAATATCTGATGAAGAATTCAGATCATTCTCCTAATCTGGATTGTACAGATTGCCTTCTGCGGTGTCATTTAAAATGCTCCCTGTTTCCGGGGCGCCTGGGTGGCTCAGTCAATTAAGCATTGATTTCTTGTTTTGGTTAAGTTCAAATCTATGATTACAATTTATATCTCCTGATTTCAGGGTCCTGAGTTGGAGTCACAAGTTGGGCTCGGTGCTGGGCATGGAGTCACTCTCTCTCTGAAAAAAAAAAAA
>PITA01027443.1:0-20884 GCA_004023965.1 Spilogale gracilis | reverse complement strand
CTCACCGGTTCTTAAGACAATGAGAAGACGGGTCTCCTACAGAGAAAGCCCACATCAAGCAGTAGTTCCCGAGCATTTCCCACCAATGAGGAAGTTGCTGGAAATTCGGGCCACACAGTATCCCCGCCCCTTCCGGGGAAAGAAGAGCATTTCCCCCCCCTCCGCCCCCCAGCCACAGCTGATTGGCCAAATGAGAACAGGCTCAACCAACCACATTCTCTCTTCCTGGACCGTGGCCTTGGGCTTGAGGTCCTGGAGGCATCCCTGCGGGGAAAGGGAGCCGGGGGGGTGGGGTGCCAGGCGCACTACAGTGCAAAATCCCCGGCAGTGTGCTGGAATTACCTCGTGTGCACCAGCCCCCACGAGCTGATTTACGATCGCCAGGAACTCTGCAAGCAAAATTCGTCAACGTGGTCATTATTAAAATTTAAATTATGTAGACTTAAAAATGAATAAATTATTTTACAAAGGCAATACTCAAAAAACATATCACTTCCTAATTATTCTACATTATTATTCGCTTATTATTTTGTATTTTATTAGTATCTATGCTCTTGAGCGGTGATGTTATCTAATGGTGAGCTAATGGACATCTTTTCCCAGCTCCACCTTTAGGTTCCTAATTTTGGATCAGCCATGGTGGGAGGATTTGCATGATGGGAAAACACTCCGAATCCAGGCTTTCTCCCCCTCGAAAGCTGGTTGGTAGACATCTACCAGAAAGCCAGTGGAAGCAAACTTCTCCTTGGGGAAGAAAGACAGCAGATGGGAGGTGACCTATTTGGCAGCCACTTCATCCCAGCGATCTGGCTGCACTGTTCTTCGGTTCTGGAAAAACCCCTCCATGTTTACGGGGAATTTGCTTTGTTAGGCTGAAACCCCGCTCAAAGTGCTTTCTGTGTCCCAGTCTTAACCAATGAACAAGACCTAAAACCAATGAGAACATCGCACTCTCCTGGGGTCATTTTAATCTGTCCTGAGCTAATCATAATAATAAAGCCCTAATCACTAGTTGACCACTGTTGAGAGGTGTTTTGTTTTGTTTTTAACTCTGTATAATACACTGTGTATCCTGGAGATATTCCTGCTATTTCTTCCTCCCCGCCAAGAACAATCATAAGTTAGTCGGTTTGCTGGGTCCCACAGGCCCGCTCTGACTTCCACAGGATGCGGTGCTGCTCAGGCAGACGTTCCGGTGAGGACTCTAAGTCGTGCTTTAATTGCTGTGACACCACCCACTGGTCCCATTAGGCCTTAAATGTTTACTTAAGAGAAAGCTCTGTTCCTCAAAGAAAGATTAGGTGGCTGGTGGGAAACCTGAACATTGGGCAGGCTAGGTGATCCAAGAGCTTGCGTTTTACAGATCACATGGGCCACTTACACTGCTCAGGAAGATTTTTTTTAAAAAATGCTTTTAATCTTCAATGTTTCCCTTCGAAGAAGCAGAGGCATCAACTGCTTGCTTGTTCCCCTACCCTACGCCACTCCACCCCAACTTTCCCCCTTTGCTAAATGTTTGTTCGCTTTTTTTTTTTAAGATTTTTAAAATTAATTTTACGAGGGGGGTGGAGAGAGAGCAAGAGAGAGCGCACAAGCAGGGGGAGCAGCAGAGGGAGAGGGAGAAGCAGGCTCTCTGCTGACAGAGGAGCCCAACCCAACGCAGGGCTCCATTCCAGGACCTTGGGATAATGACCCAAGACGAAGGCAGTGGCTTAGCCAACTGAGCCACCCAGGAACCCTTTGTTCCCTTTTAATAATGATTCTTTGAACAGTGCAGTCTGCAGCCTCTTCAAATCTCTTGGTTTTCCAGATATTGAAATGGCAGATGCTTTTTACCGGGGAAAGAAGTGGTAATGGCAGGAGCCCATTCAGAGTGATTCTCTTCTTCGGGTGTGGCCGATGGGCTATCCAGGTGCCTTCAAGAAAGGTGAGTTTACCTACAAACATTACAGCTGGTGACTAAAAAAATGCACCGCCAGCTCTCACACATACCACAAGCTCCTACCGTGAAGGAATGCCTTCTGAAGCAGGCAGAGGTCAGAAGTGTTGCAAAGTCCTCCTCAGCAGCAGACACATTCAAGTGCAGCTTTCTATCTCATCAAAATCCTAACTATATCCAAATTCCCATTGGCTCATATGCCGGAACTAGGATTTGGAGAGCAGGCTCCTTAACCTGCTGTCTGATCTAGTCAATAATCTGAAAACAGATCAGCCAGCCTGGAAATCACAGATAACTATTTGAATTAAGAGATCATGATTCATTTCTCAACGGTCTTTAGGGAGACCACAGTTAAAGACAGCTATTCTAAAGCTCACCTTTTCCTCCTCAAGGCTTATTATTACTCAGGTATGATTTCCATCCAGCTATGAGTTAGGGTTTTTGTTTCCCATAAAGGTCAGCAAACAGCCTCAGGCCAAGTCTGGACTGCGACCTACTTTTGTGTGACCCGCGAGCTCAGAAGGGGTTTTGGTTTTTGCATTTTTAAAAAAGTTTTTTAGGGCGCCTGGGTGGCTCAGTGGGTTAAGCCTCTGCCTTCAGCTCAGGTCTTGATCTCAGCGTCCTGGGATTGATGCCCGCATCAGGCTCTGCTCAGCAGGGAGCCTGATTCCTCCTCTCTCTCTGCCTGCCTCTCTGCCTATTTGTGATCTCTCTCTGTCAAATAAAATAAATAAAATAATATTTTTTTAAAAAAGTTTTTAAAAATCCAAAGAAGAGGGGCACCAGAGTGGCTCAGTTGCTAAGCGTCTGCCTTCAGCTCAGGTCATGATCCCAGAGACCCAGGATCGAGCCCCGCATCAGGCTTCCTGCTCCGCGGGAAGCCTGCTTCTCCCTCTCTCACTCCCCCTGCTCGTGTTCCCTCTCTGGCTGTATTTCTCTCTGTCAAATAAATATATAAAATCTTTTTAAAAAAATCAAAGAAGAATTCTCCATGACATAGGAAAATGACATGAAATTGAATTTCAGTATCAATAAGTGATGTTTTATTCCCCTTCATTTACGTATTATCTATGGCTGCTTTCCCACATCAGTGACAGGGTTGAGTCGTTGAGGCAAAGGCTGTGTCTGGCCTGTAACACCTAACATGTATTAGCTACCGTTCACAGAATAAGCTTGCCACCCCCTGCTGCAGGGCAGCACAAACGGAATTTGCACTCAGCCGTAGGCTCAGGACGCCTCTGAAGCATGACACGATTTTATAGCAGTTCTTTTCTTTCATAGGCTAGAAATGTTTCTGAATGGAGGAGCAGACTTAACTTTTTCTGGGGGGAGTTTTATTGTCATAAATTACTGTGACAGCACACACCAAGGTTCTCAAATAGTGCCAGTACACAGGAGGTACTAAATAAATTCTCTCGTGTGGCCCTCATTCCCTGCCTTCCTTCACAAGGGATCACCTGCCCTTGTTTTTAGTTTTTTTGTTTTGAAAGAAAGAGAGAGAGAACAAACAATGGGGCGGGGGCAGACAGAAGGAGGGAGAGAGAATCTTAAGCAGGTTGCTGCCCACTTAGCAGGGAGCCCGACATGAGGCTTCATCCCACGACCCTAAGATCATGACCTGAGCCAAAACCGAGGGTCAGACGCTCAACCCACTGACCCACCCGGGCTCCCCTCACCTGCAACTTGTTTTTTGCTTGTTTGATTTTGTTTTTGTCCTGAGCCAGCCCTTCTTGTCATGAGCCCTGTCCCGACCCAAGATCTGATGGCTCTTAGCGTTGCCAGGACCTTGTCGTGAGTCAGGCAAATACCCCTGTAGAGATACTATCGTTTGCTTGAAATCTCACTTGTTGGAGACAAGAACAATCTTTCTTACTAAAACTTGGATCACAGAAGATTTGAGGGGAAAGTAAAATAAACCTTTGGAATTGAATAAACTTCTAGTTAGCTGGCGAATGTTGAGCCCAGATATCCGTAGTAGTCAGAGTGGCTATTTGGTCCATAAGAACTAACTTGGGGCTTCCTGAGGGCAACAAGGGCTTTGCTGAGAATGACAATATTCCCACACTGAGCATAAATGTATGCAACAACTACAAATGGCAGATGGTGGCCTTCTTAGGAAGTCCTAAGGAAAATCATTTACCTTCTCTGAGCCTGAGTCCCATAAAATGGGGATAATAATGGTCCCTACTTTCTAGAGTTTCTTTGAGGATGAAAAGAAGTCATAGCTGTTAAACCCCAGTGCAGCGTCTGGCATACAATAAGCACTTAATAAGTGTTAGCGGTTGTCACTGAAGTTGTTAACACTAATACTGCGGCCCAGAGATGGCGACAGCAGGCATGACAGGGTTTCCTGTTGGGTCTGGCACCTGTGCTCGGCATACAGAGATGGAGAGTCAGCGTTCGTCTCAGCATCCTCAGTGCCTGGGCCACCAGGGGACCCACGAAGGCAAAGGCTGTGTCTGGCCTGTAACACCTAACATGTATTAGCTACCGTTCACAGAATAAGCTTGCCACCCCCTGCTGCAGGGCAGCACAAACGGAATTTGCACTCAGCCGTAGGCTCAGGACGCCTCTGAAGCATGACACGATTTTATAGCAGTTCTTTTCTTTCATAGGCTAGAAATGTTTCTGAATGGAGGAGCAGACTTAACTTTTTCTGGGGGGAGTTTTATTGTCATAAATTACTGTGACAGCACACACCAAGGTTCTCAAATAGTGCCAGTACACGAAGGCCTGGCCAACAATGCATGGCTGTCAGAAAATGTGTGTTGATGGTAACTGAACGCCAACTGAAGTATCTCCACCAATAAGCCAGCAGGTAACACGTATGCACTTCCTGTGTCCAAGTAGAAAAGCAGAGTGCATGGCCTGACCTGCAAGGTATAGACACTAATGCACCTGAAAAAAAATTAGTCAAGAGGAAAAGATGTAAAGAATGACCTGACCGGGGCACCTGGGTGGTTCAGTCATTAAGCATCTGCCCTCCGCTCAGAACATGATCCCAGAGTCCCAGGATCAAGCCCCGCATCGGGCTCCCTGCTCCGTGAGAAGCCTGCTTCTCCCTCTCTCACTCCCCCTGCTTGTATTCCCTCTCTAGCTGGGTTTCTCTCTGTCAAATAAATAAATAACATCTTTAAAAAAGAAAAAAAAAAAAAAAGGATGACCTGACCACTCCTCACCGCTCAGTGTGGTTCTTAGATACACCAGCATCCCAGCTCCTCTCACTGTGGGGGGCATTCATCTCCCGGGCCAGACATAAAGTCACACCTCTAGTGACTGCTAGCCACAAAACATACCATGTTCATTTCATCCCATAGCAACCCTGCAAGGTAAGAACTTTCATCACCCCTGGTTTGCAAGTGAAGAGACTGAAGCACAGAGAGGTTTGGTAACTTGCCCAAAGTCACACAGTTAATGAGTGGCAGAGGCAGGATGCAAACTTGGAAGAGTATGGCTTGAGAGCCTAAGACGTTGAGTGTTACTTTATAGTGTGGCCACTTACACAGCAAGTGCCCTGGGAGCTGGGTCATGTCAGTCATCTGTGTATCATCAGAGTCTGGCCCAGTGCCTGGAACATAAGAGGTTCTCAACATATGTTTGTTGGTTAAGTAGGATCAGACTAGTTATTCACCTTCAGCTTAAAATGCAGTCAGTTTCCTCTACCTCTGTGCCATCTGCTGCCCACCACACCAGCCCTGGGTTCATATGAGCAAGCCAGCCCTCCCCACCTCGCTGCCCCCACGCCCCCACCCCCCACCCCACCCCTGTCCCCGCCCCAAGCTGCAGCGCCACCCCCGTATCTTCTGATGTCTTAGGAAGTCTCTCTGAAAACAACTTGGCAACAAGAACCTGACCAGCCCTTGCTGGTGAGGACTGCAGGCATATCTGTCATCTGTCACCAATGAAAAGGTTGCATTTCCCTTGGAAGAATCCAGTCATTCTTTTAAGTCCCCGGAATCCTCCAGGCAGTGTCACAGATCTACCTACCCACCCAGTTCTCAGCTTTGTAGCTGAGTCTCTGACTTAGCCAGCAGACGTGTGAGATCCCAGGCAATTCACACAGCCAGCTAAATCCCAAGTGGCCTGTCCGAAGGACCACGGGTGAAAGATGGAGCAGTGAGATCAGCGGAGCTCTGACTCACAAGTTCCCCCTGGAAGTACTGTCTGGCTTTCCATGACAATAATGACGACAAAGACGCAGAAATGTGGGGGTTTCATGGCTTCACCACTTGAGGGTCTCATGGAAGGGAGCCCATCATGCCTTTTCCTTCCACAACATCAGCCATTGCTTCCCAGCCTGGCCATTGCTTACACCCCCCACATTCAGTCTCTCCTCCACACCTCTGATCCTTCTGCTCACTCTCTTAGAAGGTTCTTTGCTTTCTTCCTAATCTTTTCTTAGTTGTTTTATGGCAGCACCTGTCTTAGACATCTATTCATATCCCTCATCGAGGATCACCTCCAGGGATGCCTGGCTAGCTCAGTCAGTTGAGGGTCTAACTCTTGCTTATGATCTTGGGGTTGTGAGATCGAGCCCCACATTGAGCCACCCACAGGGTAGTGAGATAAAGCCCTACAACTCCTTGTTCAGTGGAGAGTCTGCTGGAGATTTTTTCTCTCTCTCCCAGCCCTTTCCACTCCCCAAATGAGTAAATAAATCTTAAAAAAAAAAAAAAGTCACCTCTTATAAGACCGCCTTGGTTCCCAGAAACCTTACTAAATTATTCCCTCAGATCATGGAGTCCATACCTCTCTTATAGTAGATATCAGTCCATTCTGCAACTATTTATTTACCTTCCCCTCTCTCAGCTGTGAGTCCCACATCATATCCCCCAGAACCCAGCTTTGAGCCTGGTGCACTTGGTGGGGGAGGGGCGGAGATGTTCAACAAGTGTGTGCTGAGTGCATTACTGTCCACAGCCTCCCTGAATGTCATGTACATGTGGCTCCTTTATGACCACTTAGCACTCTCTTAAATAGCAGATGTGAGTGCGCCCTGCCTCTTGGACCAGACCACAAGTTCCCCAGAGAAATGATCACGTCTTATGAAATTGTAGCCACTGACCACTATAGCAGGTGGCATATACTATGTGCTCAGGAAATCGGCAACCCTGTGCAAATGACCGTCTTTAAGCCACGATTTTCAGTTATCGGAACAAATAAACTGAACTTACTATTTTTTTTAAGATTTTATTTATTTGACAGAGAGAAACACAGCCAGAGAGGGAACCCAAGTAGGGGGAGTGAGAGAGGGAGAAGCAGGCTTCCCGCCAAGCAGGGAGCCCGATGTGGGGCTCGATCCCGGGTCTCCGGGATCATGACCTGAGCCAAAGACAGTCGCTTAACCAACTGAGCCACCCAAGCACCAAGTTTTAGCTGGTAAGTTTCCTTAGCATCCCGGGGATGGAGGTTGTTCCCAGGAAGCAAAAAAGCACAAAGCACTCATCCTGCTTACTCAACTCGTCAGGGGTTGAGACTGGCCGAGAAAACAAAACAATTTTCCAAGGTTATTTTTTACCCATTCAATTATGCTGCCTCTTAAGAAAACACTGATCCTAGATAGACTGTTTCATTAATAACCTTTCTGTTAACTTCCTTAGTGTCTTCTCAAACCTCACGACCCTGAGGAATGGAAAGTGTTCACTCTAAATTCTCTCCTTTGGAAACAAAGGGATGCAGTTCTTCGGAAAGGTGTCTCCTTTGGAAAACTGGCCCATGCTAATGGCAGCTGGGATGGAGCACACCGACAGTTAGACTTCATCTCAGTGACACCGAAGGACTCCAGGCTGTGAGTCAGAACATGATGCTCTCAGCGGCGCCCGGGGGGCTCAGTCAGTTAAGCTTCTCCCTTAGGCTCAGGTCGTGATCCCTGGGTCCTGGGATCGAGTCCTGCATTGGGATCCCTGCTCAGTGGGGAGCCTGCTTCTCCCTCTGCCCCTCCCCCTGCTTATGTGCCTTCTCTCTGTCTCTCTCCCCCTCTCTCTCTCTCTTTCCCTCAAATAAATAAAATATTTTTTAAAATGCTCAGGGGACCCCCAACAAATGTCCATTGTCAGTGGACTCTCAGAAAGGAGGTTGAGATGAACAACCCAAGTTTGAGGAAGAAAACCAAAAAAAAACCCCACAAAACAACAGTTCAGAAGCCAGGGAGGAAAGAATTTCAGGGAGAAAGTTGTTACAAGTGCTATGTGCCACCCAGAGGTCAAATAAGAAATAGAGATTAGAAAGTCTCCTGGGTCTGATGATGAGGAAGGTAAGAACGTGCTTGTCGATCGGCAAATACTTCTCAAGACCCCAACCCTCGCCAAGATGTGTGCTACATCCCAGGATAGAGTGCTGACCAAGTCCGGCTGGAGTCCGGTGAGGCGGCAGACAGCTAAA
Organism: Spilogale gracilis; assembly: GCA_004023965.1. Classification (NCBI taxonomy): domain Eukaryota; kingdom Metazoa; phylum Chordata; class Mammalia; order Carnivora; family Mephitidae; genus Spilogale; species Spilogale gracilis. The sequence goes on along the minus strand of PITA01027443.1, from coordinate 12,564 downwards.
CAAGAATGTAAGTAAGCACAGTCAGGAAACATTTAGTAGGGACACCTGACACAGACTTAAGGACATGGGAGAAGTTTACCAAAAAAATTACAGGTAACCTAACATTTGAAGGAGGAGAGGAGTTGAGCCGGCAGAGGCCAGAGGATAGAGGGGCAGACAGGAAGTCATGTTCAAGGCAGGAAACAAGCGTGTACAAAGCTCAGAGATGAGAGGAAGCCCATCATCTCTAAGGTGCTACACAAAGCTAGTTATGGCTGGTGCATAGACGGGTTGACTGTACCCTCATCTGATGCCCTGGAAGAAAACAGACCAGAGCCCCTGTCCCATCTCCAAGGGCCCTACCCACCCAGACCCTAAATTACCTCTCTTCACTCAACCTGTGATGTTCCATCTTTTCCCAGGGATCCCAAGGGAGGAGAGGTAAGGCATTTGACAGGAAGCTCCCCAAGGACAGGGGTCTGTCACCTCTTAATCACTGTCACATCCCTGGCACCTAGTACCGTGCCTGAGACTCAGCAGGCTCTCAACAAATAACTGGAATGAATAAAGGAAGCAAGCAAGGCAGGAAGGATACCATTGACTTCCCTGCCTGAGTCAACTTTATGGGCAGCCTATCAAAAACAACAAATAGCCCAGGTCAGGAAACACACCTGGTAATCACATTATTCCTAAAAGGTCACAAGTTATCCTTAAAACCCATCTGTTTGAGAATCAGTGTCAACTCTGGCTGACTCCTTCATCTGGTTGTAAGCATGGGCCTTGTTTGCCCATCTGCATTCATAATGAAGCCTCGGAGAGGCAGGGATGCGGGTGAGAGAGGACAAAGATCGCATCTCCAAGTTCCACGTGATGCCTACTATCTCCATGTGCTTTTTTCCTACCTAATAAGAGTAGTGTATCTTGAAATGGAGCTGGTCAGGATCTTTCCACCTTCCATTTCAATGAGGCTGTAGTTTAATTAAAAGTAGAATAACATTTACATATATAATCATCACACCTCAACAAGAGGCAACTAAAAGCTTCTTATGAATGCATATCCTGCCACCTGGGCATAGGTTTCATGAAATATCCCTGAAGATCCACTAATTTTTTGTTTGGGTGATACTAATAGGCTATAGCACTATAAAACTTTGTTAAATTAGTGTATGTGTCTGAGGCTTAAAAGAGATCTTTTCTAGTGTTGGTTTCTCATATCTGGAACCAAACTGATCATGTGTATAATAATTTATATGCGCACCAATGTTTAGCGATTTCCAGGCTCTTCTAAGCAGCACTCTCCTGTTTGATCCCTGAAAGAGTTCAGCTGGGTGCATAAGGGGAGGTATCACCCCTCATCTGTCAGGCCCTGCAAGGTGACGTGACCAGTCCCAGGCTAATGGGGTGACCAAGTGCCAATTCTTAATCCAGTGTCCTTTCTACCAGTTTAAAGACAGTACATCCTATAGTTCTCTGGAATTACTGCGCCAAAAGTTAGCATCACTTAGGCACAGTGTTGTTCTTAGAGAAGAAACCAGGTGTGTATAACATATTTATTACGGGACTTCAAGAGTTCAGGAATGTTGGAAGGACCATGGCATAGAGAAAGGGCTCTCGAGTAAGGCGACCTGGGTTCCAATTCAGGCTCTGTCACTAAGGGCCTGCACGAACCACAGACCACTTAGTTGATATCCCTGTCCCTGGTGGACCTCTGGGGTTGCCTCCATTTCCTCAGGCTTCCATTTTGGGGTCCTCGTGGATCCAGGAACACTGACTCTAATACCAGCTTCCAGGGTAGCAGAAGTGACTTAAGCTAAGCCAATCAACTCGGTCCATCCCCCAGGCCATCCCATTGACTCAGCCATGGCCACGTGACCCAATCTAGTCCAATCAGAGGGAGCCCCTGGATCTTAGTGGAGAATGCAGGGACAAAGACACCCTACTGGGTGTGAAGAAGAAAGCACAGAATTCTGGGAGCTGCAGGCAGCCATCTTGGACTCCTAAAAAGAATCGGCCTGAGAGGCAACTGGACCCTGTAGAAGGCGGAGCATGGAAAGAAACCAGGATCCTGATAACGCTGCTGACTGCAGCCAAATCAGCCATTAACTCTGGATCTTTCGTTACTAGAAATAATACATGATTACATGAGCCAGTTGGGGTTGGGTTTTCTGCTGGGACCAAAACCACTTTGACTTGCACATTCTCAATGTGAAACAGCAATAAATAACAATATTCCCTCACCCTCATTAGTTCGTCGTGAGGCACCAGGAAGGTGACCCACAGGAAGACTGCGCCCCGGCCTCCTTGCCGCAAGCCCTCTCCTCCACCCACCGACAGTGGGAACGTCTCAGCACCTTTATCTCGCTGTGACGTCGGCTTCTTTGTGCCAAAAAAGCCAAGCCTTTCAAATATAAATATCACACGTAACCCGAGGGCCGCAGACGAACTCCGCTCACCCACACTTGCATGCACGGGCTCATGCAGGACGTGTTACTTAGAAACGGCTGCAGCAGGACGGCAGAGCTACTTTGTCATAATCACATGGCTCGTCATTGCCAGGCGTTCGGGGACTTTACTACCTTTTCCCGGTATCCCCCGGGTTGGTGTCCTTAACCTATTATGTAACGATATTTCAGGGGCTGGGAGATGAATTGCTCTCGCGTAAAATATGGCAGTGGATCTATACCCCTAAGCTCTGATAATTAGTTTTTAATGTAACTACAGTTCTTTTGAGGAGATGTCTTTGCGCCCTAAAATCTTCTTAAAAGCATCCCTTGGGCTGAAATGAAGTTGGCAGGAGTGTCATGGAGGCCGGGGCCGAGGGGCTAGCGGCCACCTGACGTGATCCCCGGGCCTCGGGCCCACAGCGGCCCGGCCTCCTCGCACCCCCGACGCCGAAGCAAAGGGCGAGAAGGCCCTTCATCAGCGACCATGACACCCAAGGAGTGCTTACAACCGGCCTTTCGAGAAGGAGCAGGATGGAGGGGCACGAGCGGGGAGCGGGGGCGCCTACCGAGGCCTCGCGTCTCTCGGCCTCACCGAGCTCCTGTCTAAACCACTGCGGATTTCTGCTCTGTTAGGTCAGCATATATTTACTTCAGTGAAGGCACTGACAATTTATAAGGGACCCCGGCCGAGCTGTTTCCGAGGAGAAAACGGCCGAGTCCCGCGGCCCGCGGCCTGGCTCGGGTAGCTCGGGTGCGGGGGTGCTTTGCCGCCAGGACAAGCGGGCCGCTGTTACAGGGACGAGGACATCCAGGCCCAGGGGTTCTGGGGCTGGGGCACGGCTTGTCCTGGGACTTACTAGCGGCTCTGCAGGGAGCCCATGATGCCTTCACGTGGCTCCACAGAGCCAAGCGACTTCGAACCAGCACGAGCACGAAGGCCCAGAGGGGACAGGACACCAGAGAATGCTACATTCTCTGTGAATTCCAAAGAAATTCCAAGTCCACGAATGTCCAGCAAATCTGTGAAAGCATTTCCTTGGTCCCTGCCTGAAGCTACGGGTAGGAAAAAACGTAAAGTGGTTTGAAAGTAATACAAACTAAGGGGCTTCACTTTGATCTTCAGACACACACGGAGGCCCTTTCCCTCCGCATGTTGGGGAGGGGCGCCCGAGGGCTCTTGTCCAGGTGTGTTCCAACTGTCCAGTCAGAGAGCCTCATCGTGCATGAGCCGCGGGACTCGGTGTGAGGTCTCCATGGCCTTGTACAGATTCCTAGGGAACCCGCCAGTCTTCCCACTTCCTTGTCATTTCCTTTGTGCCATGGGCAGAAGGCCACTCACCAAGTAGTGATGCTGAGGCTTAGGAAGGAGCCCCTGGGCTTTACCCTCCACATCCCGAGGTCCCAGGTCCTGGCTAGATTCCCTGCCTTGTCCTGCCCGCCCCCCCACACCCCCCACCCCGCCCAGGGCAGCCACTCTCACCTCCCCTGACCCCCAGGAAGCCAGACAGGAGCACAACATTCCTATGATCATTCTCTAGTTTGCACACATAACAACAACAGAGAGAACACAGACCCTGGGCTGTTGCCAAATCCACACTAGAAGGACTTGTCCCCTAGCTTTTCTCAGAATTGGTGGCTCTACACTAGTAACTGAACTCTGTTCAAATTCATGACCCTAGAGTTCGAGACCAACAGTTCTTGAGTGTGGCTGCGCTTTGGAATTTCTTGAGGCACTTTCAAAAATCTCAGTGTTCAGGGCACACCCCAGAACAATTAATTCCAAAGTCCTAGGGATGGCCCCAAGGCAGGCAATGCTAGTTCTTTAAATGTCTCCAGATGTCTTCAATGGAACATCCGAATCAAGCATCACCAGCCTAGAGCCCATTACAGTAGAATTCAAAAATTTCTCAGGAAACAGTTCAACATTCAGCTCAGGACACATGAGAACTTCTGAAGGAGTCAGTTCTAGTCATGCAATCAAATTGTTCCCAAAGAGGAAGTAATGTAACTTTCTCTTTGGGAAAGAGAAAAATGTAACAGCAACAACAACAAAAATCTATCGCAGCCCCACAGCAGGCTGTGACATAAACTAAAAGGAAAAAAGAAAAAAAAAAAAAAAAAAAAACAGAACACAGCCAAAGAGCAAAAGAGGAAAACATGCACATAAAACATAAAATATGTCCTATACTTATAAGCATCACTCCCAGGTCACTAAACAGAAAATGGGTGGTACTTACAAACAAAAGGTTGATTCCTAAGGTGGATAGAACTGTGGACTTCATCCTGTCCATCAGTAGGCCTGTGCCCTGTCCCCCGCCCCCCGCCCCGGGGAGAATGCCCCTCCAAAAAAAATGATACCATGTGTGGCTTTAGCTCTATTTGGAAGGTAAAAGGGGAAAGGAGCATAGTTATATCACTTGGATAAGGTGGATAATGTGACCCTTTTCCATCTTAAAAGAACAGGTGGTCTTCAGAAAAACAGTAAATGGTACTCCTGGGTGGCTCAGTTGGTTAGGCACCTGCCTTCTGCTCAGGTCATGATCTCAGGGTCCTGAGATCAAGCCCTGCATGGGACTCCCTGCTCAGCTTGCTTCTCCCTCTCCCTCTGCTGCTCCCCCTGCTTGTGTTCACTCTCTCTCTCACTGTCAAATAAATAAAATCTTTTAAAAACAAACAGAACAAAAACAAATTGGTTCAACCCTTAAGTACAAATATATTTGTCCAGGACAGAAAAAGAACTTGTGGATTTCATCTGAGGACAGCTGTCAACATTCACTGGAAAAAAGGTTAAAATAGCATTACCACTTTCAAATAAGTTGTATTTGGAAACTCTGAGTTGAGGAATTTGATCTTTTTTGCATTTATTATAGTTTTTCAATTATGTTATGCTAGTTACCATACAGTACATCATTAGTTTTGATGCAGTGTTCCATGATTCATTGTTTGCGTATAACGCCCAGTGCTCCGTGCAGTCAGTGCCCTCTTTAATATTCACCACCAGGTTCATCCATCCCTGACCCCTCTCTCCTCTAAAACCCTCAGTTTGTTATGAGGAATGGCATGAAGGACTTTAGGAAAAGGAAGGAAAAAATGAAGGGAGGGAATCAGAGGGGGAGACGAACCATGAGAAACTATGGACTCTGGGAAACAAACTGAGATGAATTTGATTTTACACTTTCCTAAAATTCTTTTTTTCCTTTTAAAGATTTATTTTTTTATTTTAGAGAGAGAGCGATTTGAGAGAAAGAGAGTATGAGCAGGGTGGGGGAGGCAGAGGCAGAGGGAGGAAGAGAATCTCAACATGGGGCTGCGATCATGACCTGAGCTGAAATCAAGAGTCAGATGCTGAACGGACAGAGCCATCCAGGCGCCCACACCTTCCTAAAATTCACCTATGGGTTAATAAACAGATGGCTCATCCAGATGGGAGGGGGAAGAAAAGCATTCATTATCAGGAGTCAACATGAATTCACTTAAGCATTCACTCCCAACAAAAATTGTTAATGCAGGGCTGCTAGCAAGTAGATCAGGACAAAACACAGAAGTGGTACTGTGGTGTCACCGATTTCCTGGTAGCCTTTGAACGAGGACACACCATGCACCTTGATGATAACAGTAGATCTGTGATGGGGGAACCCCCAAAGCCCAACCCCGTGCCTCCATCAGTCCCTGCCTCAAAAGACTGGTGCTGAATGTGGGAAGGCTCCAGAACCTGGATCCATCTGAGTTGTGGTTCGTCATCTTTTTCTGCCTGTCTGTCTATCTACCTATGTATCTAAGTAACTTACTCTAGAAGGCATGTGAAATAAGATCACTAAAAACAGAATCAGAAAATGAAAACTGTGAAAAAGGAAGAAGAAATGAATATGCCAACCAGAGAAGTGTCTAAGAATGACCATTAACTTTGACCTTGAGCTTCTCAGCAGCCAGGGCAAGAAGGGAGGCATGATTGGTTTCATTTCTGCTCACAAAAAGAGGATCCATTTTTATCTTGGTACTAAATTTTGAGAAGGATCTATCAGTTGAGACCTCACACAGGGAATACAGGGCCTACCACAATGTCTTCAGGGAAGGTATCCAGCAGTCCCTGTGGCACACTCAGTTCAGGACAGTTTTGCAGGGAGTTTAATAAAGGACGACTTGCAAAGGCATGAGTAGGGTACGTGGGAGCCACCAGGAGTAGTGAATACCCAGGCGCTGGTACCGGTGGAGCTTTATCACCCCGGGCTGGAGGAGACTATGGGGAATGTAGCCAGCCCAAGGCAACCCTGCAGAAATGGAGCTCACTCTCAGCCTGACATCCAGCCTCCTGCCAGGGGTCTCACTGAGCACATCCAGAAGCCAGAAGGAGCCCCTCTAAGGCAGTCCTCATAGGCAGCCTCTTGGGGACAAGGCAGCGGAGAGAAAGGTGAGAAGATCTGGAGGGGCAAAGAGAAGAGAACTGGGACAAATGGTTTCACAGAAAGTGCAAACAAGATGTGATGGCATCGCTTTTCAGAGGAAAAAATCAAGAAATGGATTTTCAACATAATTCAGAAAGGCCACCTATAAGAGCATGCACTAATGTACTTTGGGCATGTCGCTGGCTGATGAAGTAACGTGGTACAAAAAGCAGAATTTAGAATTCCGTGTCCTTTATATTCCAAAATCAATACTTCCTTTTTTGGGTGGTGATACTGGTCATTGAGGAGCTCCTGGTGGGCTGATGCATTCTGTTGGCAGCTGAAGACAGATCTGTAAGCTTTAGATCCCAAGGGAACAAGTGGCAGGGTAGGAAGGACAGTCTGTTCTCATCAATGTTTGCCCCAGACCGAGCACCAAAGATCTTAAAACTGTGTACTGAGAATGGTGAGAGGAAACAGGAGTTGTACTAGAGAAGAGATTTCACGGGAACATAATAGATGCCTTCAATATTTGAGAAACTTCCAGAAAAGAGATTGTCTGGGTTCCTGTGCTCAGAGATAGAGCAAGGGCCAGTGGTTTCAAGGTGGAAATAGATAAATTTTAATAGAAATAGATAAATAGAAATAGATAATAGATAAAATAGAAATAAATAGTTCCATAAACAAAGAATCTTCTAAGGTTCTTTTGGGTTACAAAACTAGGGAATGAGCTTTGGCAAAATACAGATGGCCTCAAATCCCTCAAGTAGAGGTTGGAGGTAGATGACAATGGAATGAAGACAGTGGCCTGAGCTTGAGTATTAACTTTTTTCCGATCTCCTTGCTACATGCTCGACAAACACGTATTCATTTAATCTTCTAAGAAGATACTGATCTCCCTAATTTTAGATGAGAACACCAAGGATGATGGCTGGTGACTGACATAACCAAGATTCGGTCCTGTTAATCCAACTACAGAGCTCACGTGTTCAACCAGGCTGCCATTCCCTTCTGCCGCTGAAGGGATTCCCGACTCTCAGTGGAAGGTTAGACTCAGTTGCTCCTCCTTAGTTCCTTCTGACTCCTGAGTTGAATATAATTATACTACAATTCAGGGGTCCCCACAAGGGGATGCTACCGGTCAAATCCTTGCGGCCTGAAGTGACAGGGAAAAGGACGACCTGCAGTCTTATGGGAAGGACTGATGAGAATACAGGTGAAAGAGGAAGGACAGTCCAGGGAAGGGCACCCGGGAGAGCAGAAGCAGAGCCAGAGCAAGGACCAAAGAGGAAAATTGCAGTGGCAGGAAGATCAATTTCAAACCAGAGGACAGCAGATATATTACAACAAAGATCCTTAGCAAGTTGGGAGGCCCTTTACAAAGAAATGGAACAGTCTACCAATAAGATGTGAGGACAAGATCTAAAAGGAATCAACAATAAGTAACTCAGCATCATTTCATGGTTGCATTTCAAACTAGGGATTTGCCTCTGGACTTAGGACGACTGCAGATCAGTGCTGATCTCTGTGGTCAACAAGGTTAGCTAGCTCTGCTACATTTAGAACATGTACACCTTCTCGGAGCAACTAGTTAATAAGAAAAAGTTGACCTGGTCATCTCCTGTAGTAGATGTCCTTGGTTTATCTCCAATGAACCACACCTCCTAATACCCAAGACTTTGGATAGCCTCCTCCCCTTAAATCTGGGCTGAACCTGCAACCACTCTAACCTATAAAATGCAGAAGTGACATCATGCCAGTTCTGAGCCTAAGCCTGCAGAAGGCTTAAAAGTTTCAGCTTTTTGCCTCTTGGGAGCCCTGCACTGCCATGTGAGAAGTCTGGCTAGGCCATCTTACTGAAGACATCAAGTAGAGAGTCTACATGGAAAGGCACTGGGGAGAGAGAGACACTGAGGCTCCCTGGAGGAAGAAGGGCCCAGATGCCAGAGAGACCCAGACACAACTCCAGTTGAGCTAGCACAGCCCCAGAGCCTAGAGCCTTTCTAGCTGAGCCACAAGATATGGCCACTCTAGCCCAAGTGGAAATCAAATGGAATACAGACAGGCTGATTCTCCCATACACCATCCAAATTCTCGATCCACAGAATCAGGAAGAGTAATTAAGTGGTTGTCTTTTCAAGCTACTAAATTTTGGGGTAGTTGCCTACATAGCGACTGAAACAAGGATCTCCCAGACTTACTAAAGAGCCCTTTCTGTAAGAGCTACTACTCCCAACCCAACAGGAAGGGCCCCAGCAGCCTCGTTAGTAATACTTAACTCCACCCGCACCCATACACCATTGGCCTTGGGATGAAATCTAGAACTGAAGCTGGGATACCTTAGGCTTGGTCCCTGAGACCAAGAAGAATGGAGACAGGTCAACTCTCACAATTATGGGACAGCCATCTTCAGCCATGAAAAGAGAGTGAGAGAAAAGGTGAAGAGATGGTGGCCTTAGTACATGAAAACACTTTCTAATTCTTGCTTCTCCTCCCTTACGAAGTCCTACAGTAATTCATGTGACTGAATTACTTATATTCCCTGTGCTGTTGTAACATGATCCTATTTTTTACTTACTCTAGTGTGTAGTGAGATCCTCTTACTAGCAACCAAAAAAACAAATCTTAAAATCAACCTGTTCTCCCATCCACCTATTCCTTACAAAAGAAGCCGCTATTCTTCTGAATTGCACTCATTTGCATCAAATACAGTTAAATTGGGTTTGGGGGGTAGATTTGGTACCACAGTGTCATCCCTGAGAAAGGGACCAATCCACAAGGCATGGGACTAAAGTGACTACCCCACCTAGATCAGCCTCAGACGTTCTCCAATCAATACCAGAATAGGACCACCTCAACTGGAAATAGCCATTTCTTGGTCATGTCAAGAATTCAGCAGCTCTAAGAAAGCAGAGACTTGGCCCAATACTTTCAACCTTCTCCAGAAACATGTAAGCAGACAGAGCAGAAAACTGTCATGATAGATGTGATCATAAAGTTCCCACCAAGTGTAACTACAAGCAAACTGAACTTATCTAACCTGTCACCTTATGAACTCATATCAACCTGTGGAAGGTTGAGAAACATTTTTCATGTCAATCCAATCACTGGCAGGTTATTGGAAGCTACTCATTACTGTCGGCTGGCAGATTTGTTTCCTGATTTGTTCTCAAGCAGCCAAGATATGGCCATAGGATCTGGGCAATTTGCTTAAACTGACACCGTGTCTTACTTGAATATAGTGAAGCATGCCCTGATGTGTGACAGACAGGGGGAGATGGAGTCTGGGGGCCCAGAACTGTACAGGCCAGATGTCAAGTTCAGACGGCTACATGATAAAGGTTTCCCATGTTCAAGGAAGGGCACCTTCCGTTCTGAATGCCTGACCCCTCTGAGGAAATGACTGAAAGCTGATTTAGTCATGAGCTTTTTTTCCTATTCATCCCATCTCCTCCAGGGAAGGATGTGAGTAGCAAAAGCAGATGAAATCAGTATCTCTTTCCCTCTGCCTTTCCTCTGCCCGTCCTATGCCTCGGTCATCGTAGAAGAGAGTCATCGTCTAGCTGTCTCTAAGGCTGGAAACATATAACTGATTGGCTATTAAATGGCCTGTGTAGTGTTAAGGCATCCCTGAGTCTCTCAATAGAACACCTCCTTCCTACAACCATGGTGTGTATAGAGCCTCACAATTCCCAAAACATTTTCACACGTAATTGTTTTTGATGATGATGGTGGTGACTAACACTGATACAGCAGACACTCCGCAAATGCTTTACATCCGTGAGGGCATTTCAGCCTTAGAAGAGCCTTGTTCAGTATGAATGTGATTATCCCAGTGTACAGATGTGGAAACTGAGGCCCAGAGAAGTCACTTGCCCTCAAGGCCATATGACTAAGAAATGGCAGAGACAGCATTTACCTGCACGTTGTCCCAACTCTAGAATATTCTTCTTGGGCTGTTCTCTATGTATAGGTAGGTACTTCAGCTGAGGGACTTCCGGGGGACCCCTGTTCTCTGTGATGATGGTCTGGGAACTACTCAGACCTTTTCTTCAGCTTCCCCCTACAGCACTTGCCACATGGCTGGCCTCCACTGGGAAAACTAGCAGGAGGAGGAAAATGGGATTGGAGGTTATGCACCATGAGGAAGGAGGGAGGAGCAGGAGACAAGAGCCATGCCCCCATCCTACTCCTCACCCGAGAGCACAGACTGAGCTTGAGGCCTTGAGATCTTTTCTGTAAGAAGATGGAAAGGCCAAGAGGAAATTTTTGATGCTCCCGCTAATGTACAAATAACTCCTTCCCTGGGCTCCATCTGAGGGCACAATAGACCCTCTCCTCTGCCTTCCCATCCCCTATGCCTCAGTAATAAGTCTACACTTGTGGTTCTCCATCAGGGTGATTTTGATCCCTGAGAGGGCATTTGACAATGGCAGGGACATTTTTGGTTGTCCCATCAAGGGAGTGGTGCTACTGGCATCTAGTGGATAAAGACCAGGGATGATGTTATACATTCTACAGTGCACAGGACAGCCCCTACAACAAAGGATTATCTGGTTCAAACTGTCAATAGTGGCAAGGTTGAGAAAGCCTTGCCTACACCAATCTAGATCCCACTGAACCCTTCTCAACAGCTTCCAGCGGGCCCACAGCACCTGCCAGATCAAGTGAAAGCCCTTTGGTGCACTGCCTAATCAGGGGCACAGATGTGGATTAAAGGGGACACCCCCTATGGCAGCCCCAGGACTGGGGAGTAGGACTGTGGGTGGAACCAGCTAAGACCTAGGGGCACAAGAGGCAGCCCCATCCCATTTCCAGTGTGAAGAGAAAGTATTAACATCACTGATCTGTTCATGGATAGCGGGCACCATGCTCTATGTGTCCTTCATCTCTTTAAATCTTCACAAAAAGGGTTATCCCTGAGGCAGATTATATTTTTAGTTCCATTTTCCAGATGATCAAACCAAGACTTAGAGAGATTAAGTAATTAAATGAGGCCAAAACACTTGTCCGAGGTCACGCAGCTACTTGGATGACTTTGAAAGCATCTTGCCAGTTTCTCCCAGATAGCTGTCTAAGTATCTGGCTCCCAGTAGGAACAGATGAGGACACTTTAACTTTCCTTTACTTAAAAAATAAATGAATAAGTAAATAAAATAAAAAATAAATAAAAAGCACCTCCCAGGTGCACTATTGCTCATACATCATGACGGTTTATTCAGTCTCCTCTCCTCTCTTTCTCCTACATTCACATCCAGTCCATTGGCAAACACAGTCAACTCAACTTTCAGGATAGATGTGGAATCTCCCCCGCCAACCATCCCCACCTCCACCATCCTTGCCCCAGCCACCATCTTCTCCCCTGGGATCTCTTGCTTCCTCCCTTTGCCTGCCTCATATCCTGTCTGTTTGCCACCAGCAGTCAGGATGAGTCTTCCAAAACTGTGGTCAGAGGCCACACCTCTCTCAAAGTCTTCCAATGCCCACCCCCAAGGCCAACTGGGGAGTCTAGACATCCACCCTCACCAGGTATCCCAATCCCCTCCGAACGGTGTCCAAAAAAGCTGAGTGGGAGTTAGAGCTTTCATCTTCTGCACACCCAGAAGTAATAAGGCATCCCCTCACCACCTCTGTGTCGATGAAGATCACCTGGAATTCTAGACTTCACCCCAACCCAGGTATGAAAAAGTACCCCACTTCCTCCTTATAGAGGTGATATCAGAGGAAGCAAAAAGGCTACATCCCTTCCAACACACACA
>PITA01027442.1:0-20925 GCA_004023965.1 Spilogale gracilis | reverse complement strand
TGGATATTCATCCTTTCTGATGGAGGCATAGTATTCCATTGTATATATGTACCACATCTTCTTTATCCATTCATCTGTTGATGGGCACCTTGGCTCTTTCCACAGTTTGGCGATTGTGGCCATTGCTGTGATGAACATTGGGGTACATATGGCCCTTCTTTTCACTACATCTGTATCTTTGGGGTAAATGCCCAGTAGTACAATTAATTGCAGTATCGTAGGGTGGCTCTATTTTCAATATTTTAAGGAATCTCCACACTGTTTTCCAAAGCGGCTGCACCAGTTTACATTCCCACCAACAGTGTAAGAGGGTTCCCTTTCTCCGCAGCCTCTCCAACACTTGTTGTTTTCTGTCTTCTTAATTTTGGCCATTCTGATTGGTGTAAGGTGGTATCTCAGTGTGGTTTTGATTTGAATTTCCCTGATAGCTAGTGACACTGAACATTTTTCCATGTGTCTGTTAGCCGTTTGTATATCTTCTATGGAGAAGTGCCTCTTCATGTCTCTTGCCCATTTTTTGATGTGTTCATCTTCTTTTTGGGTGTTGAGTTTGAGTAGTTCTTTATAGATATTGGATACCAGCCCTTTGTCTGTAGTGTCATTTGAAAATATCTTCTCCCATTCTGTGGGTTGCCTCTTTGTTTTGTTAATTGTTTCCTTTGCTGTACAGAAGCTTTTTTATCTTGATGAAGTCCCAGAAGTTCATTTTCGCTTTTGTCTCCTTTGCCTTTGGAGACATGTGTTGAAAGAAGTTGCTGTGGCCGATGTCAAAGAGGTTACTACCTATGTTCTCTTCCAGGATTTTGATTGATCTTTTTAAAAACATAAATCTTACTATATCTTTCTCTTTCTTAAAATCCTCTGATGGCTTCTCATTACTTAAATTCCAAATTCCTTACCATAATCTATAAGGCTCTGTCCACCCTGTCCTCAACATTAAGAAACCAAACCCAGAAAAGGTAATGACTGGAACTGATGGTCTTTCCCCTAAGAGAACTTCAGGACTATTTGCATCATGCTATTAATTCCATCTACCTTAACCACCACTAGAATTATAAGCACTCTAGATCACTCTTCTTTTCCCCCAAGTGATTTGTCATCTTTTAAAATCACCTAGATCCTCAACTTCCCCTCTGAAAATTCTCTTCACATCAGTCCTCCTCTAACTGAAACCTCCTCCCCGTTGAAAACCTGCTTCCTACGTAGTTCCCTCAAGCAGTGGCTATTTATATTACATGCATTTCTATTTCTGATGCTGGAGGTGGAGCACATGCCCTTCTTACTTTCCATTGCCTCTTACAGATCATTGCCTCCCTTCTCCTCAAAACTGCAGTTCCCTTAAAGCACATGCCATCAGATTATATCCTTTCTTGTTCAGTTATTTCCTCAGGTCCTTGGCTCACTGAAAAATTAGCAACTGGCTTACTTCCACTCTACCACTTACACTGGTTATCTTTCTTGGTGAAATCTTGAAAGCTATATAGATGATCCAGACAAGACTCTGGCCTCTTGATTGTTGACATCCTCACTTCAAGTGGCCCTGTCAATTACCCACTCCCACGTTCTCCCCTAAACCTTGTCAACATTCACTCCAAAAAGACATCAGTAAAATGACAGTATAGGAATTTCTAGAGTTCATCCTTTCCCAGAACATCAATTTTAACATTATCCACATGAAAAAATACCTTCACAAGAGCTAAGAATTCCAGGTAAGTGTTTATAGCACCAAGATGGAGCATAGAAATAAGAAGACACATTGAAAAGGCTAGGAAAGCAATTTCACCTAACCTCCATCACCCCTCCCCCCTAAGACTGGGGCAACCCAGACACAGACATCCTCCCTAAAGGAAAGAGAGAGTGAAGCTAGTACCCAACTTCATGGAAGAGGAAGCACCAACCCAGCCTTCATGAATCTTCTTCTAGACAAGCTCCAGCAGACCAGGGACCCAGCCCACCCATTCACAAGGCCAGTCCCATACCAGCCTCCAGGCTATCTCTCACAGACACATGCTCCCAGCCAGCACCAGCACCAGGTTGATTTCCACAGACACAAGACCCATCCTAGTGGTCCCCAGCCCCTGGTCAGCTCCTTCAGAGCCAGGATTCAGGCCCACCCACACAGACCCAGGCCCCAAACACACTACTACAGATTCAGGTTCCTTGATCCACCCCAGTGAACCCTGCCTCCAGCCCCACTTTCCTGGGCCCAGGCACCAGGCCATCCCCTGTGGACCCAAGCACAAGGCCATCCCACTTGATAAATCAGGCAACAGGCAAAGGACTCCAGCAGAAGGCCTACCCAGAACTTTTATATGTGCTGACCAATAAAGGGCTTTTCTTGCCAAAGCCAGTCTGTAAAGACTGGAGGAGGTTCCTAGTTCCTCAAATGTGCAGACACCAACACAAGCTCATAAGAATCATGAATAATCATGAAAACATGACACCACCAAAGGAAACTAAGAAAGCTCCAATGACTGACCCTAAGAAATGGAGATCTATGGTCTGTCTGGCAAATATTCAGAGTAATCATCTTAAAGAAATTTAATGAATGACAAGAAAACACAGACTGACAATTTAATGAAAATAAGAAAACAATACATGAACAAAATGAAAAGTTCAACAAAAAAGTAGAAAGAATTTTTTTAAAAAAATAGAAACCCAAAAAAAAAAATAGAAACCCAAGAATCAAATAATATGGCTGAACAAAAGAATTCAATAGAGCATTTCAATATCAAATTCAACAAAGCAGTAGACAGAATTAGTGAACTCTGAGATAGTTCACTTGATATCATCCAGTCAGAGGAGCCAGAGAACAAGGAATGAAAAAAGTGAAGAAAGCCTACACATGAATTATAGGATACCATCAAGAGAAACAATCTATACATTATTGGAGTCCCAAAAGGAAAAGAGAGGGGCAAGGGGGTAGAAAGTTTATGTAATAAGTAATGGCTGAGAACTTCCCAAGTCATAGAAGAGAGGTAGATATCCAAGTTCATTAAGCCCAAAGAAGTTACCTCAAGAAGCAAGAAAAATCTCAAATAAACAACCTAACCTTACACCTAAAGGAGCTAGAAAAAGAACAACAAACACAACCCAAAACCAGGAGAAGGAAGAAAATATTAAAGATTAGAGTAGAAACAAACAGTACCGTAGGCTTGCCTCATCCCTCAAACACAGCTTAAAAATATCAAATCATTCTGAACATCCAAGAAATCAATCTAAGGACTGACAGAAATAAACTGCACAACTAGCGCAAGAGAAGAGGCCACATTATGGAAGTTGAAGGTACAGAGACATTGTTTGGGGGAGAAGCAGATCACAGGTGCCATGGAAGGGAGGGAGCCCTGTTCATGTAGAGAGGAGAGAGAGACTGTGAAAGAGAGAGGACTGCCAGGGTATCACACAAGGAAAACACTTCCACAAAGCCTTTGACTAGGAACACAAGAGAGGCTGATTTGCGTGAATTGTTATAACAAGCAGAGCTCAAAGACTCAAGTATTAAAGGTCCACAGCATGGCTAGTGTGGAGAGCCCTAACAGTACTGTTGTGCTCCTGTGGACAAAGAAGGCAGATAGCCTGAAGGTGGATGGTGTGATCTGAGGATCCTCCACAATGCACTGCGAGAGATGGTTCCATACCCCTTCTTGGAGTGCATCTGGGAGACATGGCATTGCCTCTCTGAGAACAAAAGAGCTGGTGGGTGCCATTTCCTTCCCCTGCCCTTTAGCATAGGTTCGGAGACACCCGCTGAGAGTGCCTAACTGGAACATTGGTGCTTTGCTGCCCTTTCCTCCAAACTCCATGTCCCTGTGCTTTGGTGCAACTGCCCTTCTGGGACAAACATTCATCAGTCCCAATGGGGCAAGACCATCCCCAAGAGAATAAGCATAGGTCCCCTCCACATGATGTCCCTAAACTTTGGAGTTTTAAGACTCGGCTGGCCTGCCTGGGATAGACCCCAAGGTGCACTGCACTGCCAGGTGGGCAGACATCCTGGACACAGACAGGGTGAAGGCAGCAATCTAAGTGATACCTGGGACACAAAGCAGAGATTGTCCACTCTTGTGGGAGGGCTTCCTGGACAGTAGAAGGAGTGAACTTCCCTCTGCAGGGACTAGGGAGTTGGCTGGCACCATTTTCCCCACCACCCCTTAGCATAAACTAACTTCAGAAAGCAGCACAGAGCCAACACAAGAGGCTTAAACTGCTTACACCTGGCCCTGGCCCCCTGCACTCTGAAGGTGCTTCTAAACTAAAGCAAGTGTGCCTGAGAGTCAAAGCAGCAGTAGGCCTCTCCTCCAGAAGACCTGCACAAAGCCTCCACACACACATCTACTGACCATAGAGTTCTACAAAGCTACAGCTCTAGTGGAAATAGCATCAGGTCTCTTTTAACAAGCAGACTAGAGCACACCTAGTTAAATTTGTCACACTCTGACCAACATCCAAACACTCCCAACAGCAGAAAAAGAGCAACTGCAGAGGACTGACCTGAAGGGAAAAGCAGCAAAACACAGCAGCAAACTACATATAACATACACCAGCAACACTTCCTGAAGCAACAGGCCCTGGTCATTATATGACCTCTTCTTCATAAAACCATTACTCTCAGAAGCAGGAAACATAATAGGCTTTCATAACACCCAGAAGACAGAGACCTAGACAAATAACAAGACAGAAGAATTCTTCCCCAAAAGAAAAAAACAAGAAGGCATTAGAGCCAGGGATCTAACCAAAACAGATATAAGTAATATACCCAGACCAGAATTTGAAGCAACGATCATAAGGATATTAACTGGGCTTAGGAAAAGCATAGAGACACCAGGGAGTACTTTAATGCAGACATAAAAGACCTAAAAACTAGTCAGACCAAAATGAAAAATGTTATAACTGAAATGCAAAATCAACTGAATGTAATGACAGGGATGGAAGAAGTGAAGGAACAAAAAGGTGATACAGAAGATAGAAATACGGAATATAATGAAGCTAAAAAGAAGACAGAAAGAAAAATATCAGGTTACCAATGTAGACTTAGGGACTCAGTGACCCCATAAAGTGTAATAATATTCATATCATTGGAGTCCAAGAAGAAGAGAGAAAGAAGGGAACAGAAGGTTTATTTGAGCAAATTATAGCTGAGAAATTTCCTAATCTGGGGAAGGAAACATCCAAATACAGGAGGCCCAGAGAACTTCCTTCAAAATCAACAAGGGCCAACACCAAGACATACTTTAGTTAAATTTGCAAAATAGAAAGAAAAAAATCCTAAAAGCAAGATAACAGAAATTCTTATCTTACAAGAGGAGGCAAATAAGATTACCTGTAGACCTCTTCACAAAAATGTAGCAGGCCAGAAGGCAGTTACATGATATATTAAACATGCTGAGTAGGGGGAAATGCAACCAGCACCAGTGAGGCTGTCATTCAGAATAGAAGAAGACATAAAGAATTTCCCAGACAAAAAAACATTTAAGGAGTTCATGAACACTAAACAAGCCCTACAAAAAATAGTAAGGGGGACTATTTCAGCAGGAAAGAAAGACCAAAAGCGATAGAAACTAGAAAGGAACAGAGAAAATCCTCAGAAACACTGACACTACAGGCAATATAATGCCACTAAATTCCTATCTATCAATAATTACTCTGTACATACATGGACTAAATGCTCCAATCATAGGGTGTCATAATGGATTAAAACACACACACAAGACTCATCCATATGCTGCCTATTTTATACCTAAAGACACCTGGAGACTGAAAATGAGGGGATGGAGAACCATTTATCATGCTAACAATGTCAAAAGAAAGCCAGAGGAGCAGTACTTACATCAATCATATCAGACAAACTAGATTTTAAGCCAAAGACTAAAACAAGAGATGAAGAAGGACACGGTATCACAATAAAGAACTATTTAACAAGATCCAACAACTATAAACATTTATGCTCCAACTTGGGAAAACCAAAGTATATAAAATAATACAAAACCAACATAAAGGAACTCATTGATAATAATACAATAATAGTAGGGGACTTTAATACCCCACTTACAACAATGGACACATCATATAAGCAGAAAGCCAACAAGAAAACAATGGCTTTGAATAACACACTGGACTGGATGGACTTTGCAGATATATTCAGAATCTTTCATCCTAAAGCAACAGAACACACATTCTTTTCAAGTGCACCTGGGTCATTCTTCAGAATAGATCACATTCTAGGTACAAATAAGGCCTCAGCAAGTACAAAAAGATTGAGATCAGACTATGCATATTTTCAGACCACAATGCTATGAACTTGAAGTCAACTACAAGAAAAAATTTGGAAAGGACACAAATACATCAAAGTTAAAGAACATCCTACTAAAGAATGAATGGTCAACCAGGAAATTAAAGAATAAATTTAAAAATACATGGAACCAAATGAAAATGAAAACATGATGATCCAAAATATTTGGAATGGAGCAAAAGCAGTCCTAAGAGGGAAGTATATAGCAATACAATACAATATACCTCAAGAAGCAGGAAAAATATCAAAGACACAGCCTAACCTTATGCCTAAAGGAGCTAGAAAAAGAATAGCAAGTGACCTAAAGCCCACAGAGGAAGGGAAATAATAGAGATCAGAGCAGAATAAATTACATTGGGGGGAAAAAACAGCAGAACATATCAGTGAAACTAGGAGCTGGTTCTTTGAAAGAATTAATAAAATTGATAAACTCCCCAGCCAGACTTATGAAAAAAAGAAAGGACCCAAACAAAAGCACAAATGAGAGAGGAGAGATTACAACCAACACCACAGAAATATGAAGAGTTATAATAAAATATTTTGAAAAATTATATGCCACCAAGTTTGAAAATCTGGAAGAAATGGATAACTTCCTAGAAACATATAAACTACCAAAACTGAAAAAGGAAGAAATTGAAAATTTGAATAGACCCATAACCAGCAAAGAAATTAAATCAGTATTCAAAAATCTCCCTACAAACAAAAGTCCAGGGCCAAATGGCTTCCTAAGGGAATTCTACCAAACATTTACAGAAGAGTTAATATCTACTCTTCTCAAACTCTTCCAAAAAAATGGAAATGAAAGAAAAATTTCCAAACTCATTCTACAAGGTTGACATTACTGTGACTCCAAAACTAGACAAAGACTGCACTAAAAAAAAGAGAATTATGGGTCATGGATGTAAAAATTCTCAACAAGATACTAGCAAATCAAATACAACAGTACATTAAAAGAATCATGCACCATGATCAAGTGGATTTATTCCTGGGTTACAAGCATGGTTCAGTATTCACAAATCATTCAACATGATACAACACATTAATAAAAGAAAGGATAAAAACTATCTGATCCTCTCAATAGATGCAGAAAAAGCATTTAACAAAGTAATACAGCCATTCATGATAAAAAAAAAACCCTCAACAAGGTAAGGGTAGAGGGAACCTACCTAAACATAGTAAAGACCTTTGAGGGAAAACCCACAGGGAACATCAACTTCAATGGGGAAAAACTGAGAGCTTTTTTTCCTGGGTCAGGAACAAGACAGGGATGTCCAGTCTCACCAGTTTTATTCAACATAGTACTGGAAATCCTAGCCACAGCAATCAGACAGCAAAAAAAATTAAAAGCATCCAAATTGGTAAAGAAAAAAATAAAACTTACTATTTTCAGATAACGTGATACTATATACAGAAAACCCAAAAGATTTCACCAAAAAATTACTAGTAAATGAATAAATGAATTAGTAAATGAATGATAAACAAATATGGTAAAGTCAAAAGATAAAAAAATCAATGTATAGAAATCTGTTGCATTTCTATACAACAATAATGGAGCAGCAGAAAGAGAAATTAAGGAATCAATCCCATTTATAATTGCACCAAAAATAATAATATACCTAGAAATAAACTTAACCAAAACATGAGACATGGACTCTGAAAACTATAAAACACTGATGAAAGAAATTGAAGACAACACAAAAAAATGGAAAAACATACCATGCACATAGATTGGAAGAATATTGTTAAAATGTTTATAATGTCCAAAGCAACCTACACATTTAATGAAATCCCTATCAAAACACCCACAGCATTTCTCACAGATCTAAGACAAACAAACAAAATTTGTAGGGAACCACAAAAGACTTTGAATAGACAAAGCAATCTTGAAAAAGAAAAACACAACTGGATATATCACAATTCTAGACTTTAAGTTATATAACAAAGTTATAGTAATCAAAAAAATGTGGTACTGGCACAAAAACAGACACATAGATCAATAGAACAAAATAGAAAACCCAAAAATAAACCTACAATTACATGGTAAATTAATCTTTAACAAAGTAGGAAAGAATATCCAATAGCCCCAGGTCGGGCTCCAGGCTCAGTGTGAGTCTCCTGGAGATTCTCTCCCTTCTCCTCAATCCCTTCTCAGCTCACTCTTTATCTCTCTATTTTTTTTTTATTGTTACTAAATTTTTTCCAGTGTTCCAAGATTCATTAATGAATAAATAAAAGCTTTTTTAAAAAAAAAGGAATATCCAATAGGGGGAAAAAACACTCTCATCAACAAAAAGCATTGGGGGAAAAAAAGGAATATCCAATGGGGGGAAAAAACACTCTCATCAACAAAAAGCATTGGAAAAACCAGACTACAAAATGCAAAAGAAAGAAACTGGACCTCTTCATTTCACCATAGCTGAAAATAAATTCAAAATAGATTAAAGACAGGCAGAAGAAAGCACAGGCAGTAATTTCTTTGATATTAACCATACCAACATTTTTCTAAATATGTCTCCTGAGGCAAGGAAAACAAAGTTAAAAATAAATTATTGGGACTACATCAAAATAGAAAGCTTCTATGCAATGAAGAAAGCAATCAAAAAAACTAAAGGCAACGTATAGAATGGGAGAAGATATTTGCAAATGACATATCTGACAAAAGGTCAGTATCCAAAATATATAAAGAACTTAAAAATTCATCACCCAGGGCAACTGGGTAGCTCAGTAGGTTAAAGCCTCTGCCTTCAGCTCAGGTCATGATCTCAGGGTCCTGGGATTGAGGCCCATGTCGGGCTCTCTGCTCAGCATGGAGTCTGCTTCTTCCTCTCTCTCTGCCTGCCTCTCTACCTGCTTGTGATCTCTCTCTCTGTCAAATAAATAAATAAATTTTTTTTAAAAATCATCACCCAAAAAATAATCCAATTAAAAAATGGGCAAAAGGCATGAACAGACATTTATCCAAAGAAGATATCCAGATCCGGATAGACAACAGGCACATGAAAAAATGCTCAACATCATTCATAATCAAGGAAATGCAAATCAAAACTACAATGAGGTATCTAAGAGACTCTTAATCTCAGGAAACAAACTGAGGGTTACTGGAGGGGAGGGGGCTGGAAAGGATGAGGTGACTGAGTGATGGAGAGTGGGGAGGGTATGTGCTATGGTGAGTGCTATGAACTGTGTAAGACTGATGAATCACCAACCTGTACCCCTGAAACAAATAATACATCATATGTTAATTAAAAAAAAAACAATGAGGTATCATCTCACATCTGTCAGAATGGCTAAAATCAACAACATAAGAAACAACAACTGTTGGTGAAGATGTAAAGAAAAAGGAACTCTGTACACTGCTGGCAGGAATGCAAACTGGTACAACCACTCTGGAAAACAGTATGGAGTTTCCTCAAAAAGTTTAAAGTAGAACTACCCTATGATCCAATAATCATACTACTGGGTATTTTCCCCCAAAATACAAAAACACTAATCCAAAGGGATTTGTTGATTTCTCTGTTTATAGCAGCATTATTTACAATAGCCAAATTAGGGAAGCAGCCCAAGTATCCACTGATAGATGAATGGATAAAGAAGATTTGGGATATGGATAGATATAGATATAAATATATATACATATACATATATATATATTTCACTCATGTGGAATTTAAGAAACAAAACAAGTGAACAAAGGCAAAAATAGAGAGAGAGAAACCAAGAAACATATAATTAACTATAGAGAATAAACTGATGGTTTCCAGAGGGAAGGTAGGTAAGGAGATGGGGGAAATAGGTAATGGGGATTAAGAATACACCTATCTTGATATGCACTGAGTACTATATGGACTTGAAATCACTATAATTTATACCTGAAACTAATATAACACTGTATATTAACTGCACTGGAATAAAATGAAATGAAATGAAATTGAAATGAATGGAATGGAATGGAATGGAATGGAATGGAATGGAATGGAATGGAATGGAATGGAATGGAATGGAATGGAATGGAATGGAATAATAAAATATTTAGAGATCTATAGTGTGTGGATTTGAAAGTGTTTGAGCAGGAGTGTTAGGAAGTGGAGGAGGGATTTTCAAGACTTAAAGAGGGAATGAGAGAAGACCATAGGGCCTCCAGTGTTCTGTAAGAGAATAGTTATCAAGACAAAAAGAGTGATAGGAAAGAAAAGGGACTAATGGGGAAAATGCTAATCTCTCCTCCCCATCTGATGTTACTTGACCAAGGTGAAGATCACCAGAGGACAGGAAGGAGATGCCCCAAGTGCTACTACTATCTTGCCCTCGAGGGGACATACAGTTTTCTGAACATCAAGTAAATAATGAAGATATGTTGTCTAGTTATATTTAAATATAATAAAGAGTGGTGCCTGTGTGGCTCAGTCACTAAGCATCTGCGTTCAGTTTAGGTCATGATCCTGGAGTCCCCGATCAAACCACGCATCCAGCTCCCTGCTTAACAGGAAGCCTGCTTCTGCGTCTCTCACTGCCCCTGTTTGTGTTCCCTCTCTAGCTGTATTTCTCTCTCTCAAATAGATAAATAAAATCTTTAAAAAATAACCACAATAAATAAATAAATAAATATAATATAATATAATAAAAATATCTTTACCATTATGCCTGGCATGTAGTAAACTGCTCAAAAAAAATGTTGTTTAAAAAAAGAAATTGTTTTCTATTTCCTATTACTAATCATTATCATTATTGAAGTTTCCACAAGGCTTTTGTACTACAATGACAGTCTCCTGTTAACTTCCTCAGAATCCCTTTGGATTTCTTCCCCAACCCCTTATTAAAAGTTTCAATTCCAGAGTTCTCAATAAAATAGGGTTCATTAGTGTGCTCTGAATGTTGGCCTCCTGAAATCTTTGATTTCTTTCCTCAACTGATCATGCTGAGGTCTCTTCTGAATAGAATATTTAAAATACACTTCAATCTGGTATGAAATCACAAGCAGCACATACCCAGCCTAAAACAAGTCAGAAGAGAGAAAATAAGACCTTGAAGGAGGATAATTTTGAATGTCACTACTTAACAATGCTTAATTTAAATAAACCACATCTCAAGGCCATGGTGCATTTTTAAATTATTGTAGAATGAAAAAATGGCAAATGACAGCCAAGCTGCTGATAGAGCAGTATGAATATGATTTTTACTATTAAATTTTCATAAATTGGGGAACTTTTGTGAACAATTAGGTCAATAAGTAGAGATGAGAAAGCAAATAAGTTCAGTTTTATGCCACCATTCATCCACATCAGACTTCTAATTATGATTCATCCCAAGGACATATATGGGTAATATCCTGCAGAACTTGCCCTGAAAGTTAAGTGTAAGTATATTTTCAGTTTATAGTTTTATCAATGTTACCTGTTTGTGCTTATGGAGCATGAAATCATAAAAGTAACTTTTCCCATTCAGTAGGTTGCCTTTTCATTTTGTTGATGGTTTTGACTTACAGCACATCATGCTAGGTGAAATAAGTCAGAGAGACAAAGACAAATACCTCTTGATTTCAATTATATGTAAAAACAGATAAACAGAAACAGACTCAGAAATAGAGAATAAACTGTGGTTGGCAGAGGGGAGTAGTAGTAGTATGGGTGAAATAGATGAAGGAGATTAAAGGTACAAACTTAAAAATAAAAGGTATAAACTTCCAGTTATAAAATAAGTATGTCATGGGGTCTAAAGGTATAGCATATGAAATATAACCAATAATGTTGACATAACATTATATGGTGACAGACAGTTAACTACACTTACTGTGGTAAACTCTGGGTAATATAGAGAATAGTCAGTTCACTATGTTGTATATGAAACTAATATGACATTGTATGTCAACTGTACTTCAGTTTAAGAAAGGTACTTATAGGGCTTATCCAATCTAGCCAAGTATAAAGTAAAAGAAGATAGCTCTCCATATATCCCTCACTTTCCCATCTAACTTCATAAAGCCACAATTTATTGTCTTAGATCTATGTGACTATAGACATAAAAACATAGTTTTATATCAGATATGAGATATATAGAAATAATTTTTAAAAAGATATATAGATAAAATAGATGCCTTTTTTTTACCTAATAGAATCGTAAAATACACTACAGTTCAGCAGTGTGCATCATTCACATAGCAGTATACCAAATATATCTAAGTGAGTTCACATAAATCTTTCCCATTCATTTTTCTAAGTTTTTATTTAAATCTGTCAGTTAAGGGGTACCTGGGTAGTTCAGTTGGTTACCCCTTGGTCTGTCTTCTGCTTTAGATCATGATCTCAGGGTCCTGGGATTGAACCTTGCATCAGCTCCCTGCTCAATGGGAGGCCTGCTTCTCTCTCTCCCACTCCACCTGCTTCTCTCTCTCCCACTCCACCTGCTTGTGTTCCTGCTCTCACTGTCTCTCTCTTCAAATAAATAAATAAAATCTTTAAAAAATAATAATAATAAGGGCGCCTGGGTGGCTCAGTTGGTTAAGTGACTGCTTTCTGCTCAGGTCATGATCCTGGAGACCCGGGATTGAGCCCCACATCAGGCTTCCTGCTCGGTGGGAGGCCTGCTTCTCCATCTCTCAGTCCCTCTGCTTGTATTCCCTCTCTAGCTGTGTTTCTCTCTGTGAAATAAATAAATAAAATCTTTTTTTAAAAAACTAATAATAATAATAATAAATAAATAAATTGGTTAGTTAAAAAATAACAATAAATAAATTAAATAAATTCCAGTTAGTTAATACACAGTGTTTCCTATTCATTTTTTTCTTTTCTTTTTTTTATTGTTACTTAATTTTTTTTCCAGTGTTCCAAGATTCATTCCCCATTCCCCACACCCAGTGCTCCATGCAATAGGTGCCCTCAGTACCCACCACCAGGCTCTCCCATCCCCCCACCCCCTCCCTCCAAGTCCCTCAGTTTGTTTCTGTGTCCAAAGTCTCTCATGTTTCGTTTCTCTCCCTGGATTACCCTACTTCCCATTTACTTTCTTTCTCCTACTGTCCTCTAGGCTACCCCTTATGCACCACAAGTAAGTGAAACCATGTGATACTTGACTTTCTCTACTTGGCTTATTTCACTCAGCATAACCTCTTCCAGTCCAGTCCATATTGCTACAAAAGTTGGATATTCATCCTTTCTGATGGAGGCATAGTATTCCATTGTATATATGTACCACATCTTCTTTATCCATTCATCATTTTTATTGATTTGTTGCACTTTGTAGTTTGATATGCCAAAATTATTTTGTCATTTCCAAACTGGTGGAAATGTAAATTGTTTCCAACTTTTTACAACTATAAACAATGCTACAATGATTTGTAAAATTATTGAAGAAGATTTATTACAGAATTTATGTGAAATGTAAATGTGATTTTTTTATGATAAAAAAGCTATGCATCAAAGACTAAAAATTAGTGGCCAGGAAGTACAAGAGCCTAGATATTCATATCACCAGATGACATGACCTCATTTTACATACCCTCAAAATTAGGATAATCTTGAGGACAACAGCAAAGATGGCTCTCTGGTGTTGCAGGTAGGCACACAGTCCAGCCATACAGGGTTTAGGATCCCCAGGGGCTTAAGATTTCTTTATTTCAGGGAACTTAGAAGATCAGAATGACATTAAGACACCCACAGGATTCTAGACATTTAAGGCTTTTCTTGGGAAAATCACAGACCTTTCTGAAAAAGAATATTGTAATCAAGTAATCTGATAGCCCTTTTCCTGGTTCTGTGTTGAGGCTATACTTGTATCCCAAGAAAAGTGAATAAGCCTATCCAGGAATCTTAGAGAAATAGGATAGGGCAGTCCAAGTACACATTGAACACTTCTCATTAAGAGTCAGTGGTAAGAATGTAAAGCAGTTCCTGAAAGCCCCTCTTGAATTCACTTGATGTCTAGTTTTTCTAATAACCACAGATAGCTTAGATTTCTAAAAACTAAGCCTGAAGGAGTTCTGTGACCAAACAAACTTTACACACATTTAGTCATTTCAATATTCAATTACAAATTACAAATAGAAGAAATACAGATTTTGTATTATTTGGTGATGGAAGAGCACCAACTATGAACAAGGAACATTTCAAAATGCAATCTCATTGATAGAAGCCTGCTCAAAATACCAGCAGAACCAGGTAATATTCATGACTTACTGGCCATTCATCAGTGGAAGAGAGAAGACAAATAGTAAAATAAATTTATGTATTCAAGCACAATATCTTAAACTGGCCCCGGAAAATTCCTATTAGTTACCATTCAAAAAAAAAGCAAGAAAAACTACACAATTTATATAGCAAACTGCCAAAGATAAAAGGGTAAGTGGAGAACAAACTAAGAGGGGGAGAAAAAAATAGCACTATCTTTTCTTCATTTTCCTAACAACTATGTATTTTGATCATACTGTATGTTTTTGTCACTCTTACTGGGGAATAAAAGAATGCCAGAAAAGAGGAATAATATATTCATGATGAATCTAGCATGAGCCAACACTACAATCATTCATTAAGTGTCAATTCTTCTGTCCTTCCCCTGCTCTCAAAGAATTTGTAGTCTGTTTTTGGAGAGACAATATATATACGTAAAACAGAAAGCAACGAAAACAACGCCTGGATAAAATGCATCATTTCTGTTAATTCTTATCTTAGAATCAAGCATCTCTCTGCATTTATGCTCTGTCACAGATATTCAGGTATTCATTTTGATGTAAAAATTCCACACACAGTACAGCCACTGTGGAAACAGTATGGTGGTTCCTCCAAAAACAAAAAATAAAATTACCATATGATCCAGCAAGAAAGGCTGCTGGGTATATATTCAAAAAAATTGAAAGCAAGATTTTATTTCTGTTGGAAAGCAGGATCTTGAAGATATATTTGCACACTCATGTTTATGGCAACATAATTCACAATCATCAAAACAGAAGCAACTCAAACATCCATCAAGAGATTAGTGGGTAAACAAAATGTGATATGCGTATACAATAGATATTATTCAGCCTTAAAAAGGGAAGAAATGCCTTGAGAATATTATGCTAAGCAAAAAGGAAGTCACAAAAAGGCAAATTTTGTGTGATTTCACTACTTTTAACTTAAGTAGTTACATTCATAAAAATGGGAACATAGAATAGTGCTTGCCAGGGGCAGGAGGGAAGGGGGCTTTAAAGGGGAGTTGTTTAATGGGTATAGAATTTCAGTTTTACAAAATAAAAAGTTCTGGAGATCTGTTACACACCAAAGTGAATATACTTAACACTACTGAACTTAAAAATGGTTAAGATAGTAACTTTTATGTTCCATGTTTTCTACCACAATTTTTTGTAATTCCAGAAAGCATACAACTAGACTCAATTTACTGATTTTCTGGCTTCACTTGCACAAGGAGATCTGCTGGAAGTACAGGAAGAGATAAACTCTCATTTCTATAGCGTCCTGGCTACAGAAACAGAGAAAGACTTTAGTAGCTTGAGGCACGTGTTTTTCAGGGTCAGTGTATGGACTAGCCTCCAATTAAAAGTTTGCCTGAAAATACTAAGAATTTTCTTTGGGATGTATATGGCTAAATATAGAGGAAATTAAACTTAGATGAATGGTCTATAAGCAGAACTTGTTCAACTAGCTTCTGAAAGAAAACATGGGAGTAACAGAACTGTCAGTTTTTATAAAATAATATTTTAAAAATAAGAATTAACATAATGATATAGTCTATTCAGGAATTAACCATTTTCTATTTTATGTGTATATCTTTCCAAAAATAGACTGTAAATTCCTTAAGAGCAGGGAAGAGCAAGAGAACCAACACTTATTGAATGACTTTTTTAAGAGTTACTGTTTTTCAAAAGTAAACTTCTTGACATTTAACCAAAATAATCTACCAAGGAGTTTGGAAATTTAAATAGGTTTTGTCACAGTAAAAAATGATGTTGAGATATATTTTAACATATTAAATTTAATTTGAGGAGAATATGTCCAAAAGATAATATATTATAGAGAGTTAAAAATATGGGGCTGAAATGATATAAGAATAAGGAATAAGGATTTGAGATGCATCATGAGATAGGTGTATGACAGGATTGTTTCCCTCATTTAGGAACTAAAGCCCGCAAACAACTTCTGAAAAATATGTTTAGGAGAAAGTACAGCCAGAGTTAAGAAACACATCATGAGAGTCTGGAGAAAGGAGGGAAAATTAGGAAAGAGCCATTGGTTAAAAGAAGAAATAAAGAAAATATTATAAGAAAAAAAATTGAAGACAATGAAGAAATAAAATATATATAGAAATTTCTAAAGAATACATAACCACTGTTTAATAAATATGTTAGAAAAATTAAAAAGTGGGTCTGGTCCATGTATATTTTAGAATAGAAGAATTTGCTTGCTGTGTGTACTTAGCTAAATCACTAAAATTTTCCCAGCCTCAGTTTCACCATCAGCACCACTATTATCTTCATAGTATCATTAATGCACATTATCTCATCTGTAAGAATGAGATAGTAGGTTGTAATAATCCTGTGCCTGGAAGAAGATAGAAAATCAGCACAACCTCATAGTTGAGTGTGCAGACTATGGATCAGGCCGCACTGGATTAGAATTCTGGCTACACAATACACTAGCTGTGGGATTTGGAACAATTTATCAACTGCTCCACATCTCAGTTTCCTCATCTGCAAAATGGAGATAGAAATGGTACCTATCTCAAAGGGTTGTTACGGGACCCAAACAAAATAGTGACAAGGCTTGGCACCTATTATGTCCTCAACTAATAAGTTACTATTTCTAGAAAGGGAAGGGGCAAATCAAGAGGGAGAGAGAGAATCTTAAGTAGGCTCAGTGTCCAGTGGGGAGCCCAAGGCAGGGCTCGATCTCACAACCCTGAGATCAAGACCTGAGTCAAAGTCAAGTCAGACAGTTAACCAACTGAGCCACCCAGGCAACCAATGACAATTACTATTTATTATTATCATAGTTAGAACCTAGTAAAACAATTTACATTAAATGTGTTTTAAGGTAGAAGGTGGTAAAATAAAAATGTTTATGATTTGTTTGTATTTTCAAGAGTCAGAAAGAAACTGACCTCTGACACAAGAATGTCATCTACTCTTTGAAATAGAGGTATTAAAAGATGAGTACAGGAACATAAATGTCTTAAGAAAAGTGGAGGTTATGCCAGAAGAAATTTTGCAAATTAATAAAAAACTGTAAATGTGTTATCTGCTAAATGGCTTTGAGAATTTGAGAACAGTAGAGAAAGTTAAGTAAAACTTAGCTTAAACTTGAAATTTAACATAAACTTTATTACAGTAGCGACATAACTATTCAGAACCCTTTTCTTCACCTATAAACAAAAAATAATTACTTGGCTTCTCAGAGTATGGTGTAGATAGTGATGAAGGCAAACAAATTTTTCATTAGAAACTCCTAAATGAGCCTTGCAACTTTTTATTTCAGTTCTATTTGTCTAGCCAATGCCTAGCAAATGTCAATTAATAATCCATGCTTATTAATACACATGCATATGAAAGAAAATGATAGCAGATCTCTTCTTGGAGAGATACCATCTCTTCCACTGCTAAAACTGTCTAGGACAAGAACCCTGAGACTTGAAGGAAAGCAAACACTGGTAGAAAAGGTTGAGACTCTGATGATGCTGGTGAAAGAGGTCCCCAAGTTGAAAATATTGAAGGCAACATGAGGACATCCTTGGTTACAATGGCAGTTATAATGGTAGTGCTGATTCCTTCCTAAAGCCTCCTCAACTGTGATATAACTTAGTTTTTCTTCTCACAAGGAGACCAAGAAAGGGACGTAAATGAGACATCACTACCATATTACCAGATAAAATGCAAAACCTAAAGTAGATTCAATGTTCAAAGTGAAAATAAAATACAAAATGGAGAGAATGATACCTTAGGCATTGGCTTAGAAGGCAGGCTAGGGAAGAGCCGGAAAGGGAGCCATGGGGGAAATTCTCCAGCATGAGAATTTAAAAAATATTTCTTGTGAACAGCCACTCTGTCCAATAGAAAATCTCTCTTGACTCAAATTAAAAGAAAATAGACATTTGAACCACTCAACAAAAAAGGGTTGGCTTCTCATAAATGTTCCTCAGCTCCTCCTCCCATTCTCATCACTGACTTCTTTCCTTTTTACCTTTACAGGCAGCAGAGCTTAGCAATGAAAAACCAAACCTTTCTAACAGAATTCATTCTGCTTGGACTAACAGACATCCCAGAAATAAAACCTGTAATCTTTATATTTCTCCTCCTCACCTACATATTCAGCATCATTGGAAACCTGACAATCATCACCCTTACACTACTGGACTCCCACCTCCAGACTCCCATGTATTTCTTCCTCCGGAATTTCTCCTTCTTAGAAATTTCCTTTATAAGCACTTTCACTCCCAGGCTGCTGTTCAGCATCACAACTGGCAACAAGACCATCAGCTTTGCTGGATGTTTCACTCAGTACTTCTTTGCCATCTTGTTTGGAGCCACGGAGTTTTACCTTCTGGCTGCCATGTCCTATGACCGCTATGTGGCCATATGCAAACCCCTACATTACCTGACCATCATGAGCAGCAGGGTCTGCATCCAGCTGGTTCTCTGCTCTTGGTTGGCTGGATTTCTAATCATCATATCCCCAATCATCCTGACCAGTCAGCTGGATTTCTGTGCCTCCAACATGCTGAATCATTATTCTTGTGACTATGGACCCCTCCTAGAAATATCTTGCTCAGACACAAGATTCCTGGAGCTGCTTGACTTTATCTTAGCTGTTGTGACCTTGGTGGTCACCCTGGTACTGGTGA
The DNA here is from genome assembly GCA_004023965.1 of Spilogale gracilis. Taxonomy (NCBI): domain Eukaryota; kingdom Metazoa; phylum Chordata; class Mammalia; order Carnivora; family Mephitidae; genus Spilogale; species Spilogale gracilis. The sequence continues at coordinate 1,814 of PITA01027442.1, read as the reverse complement.
TTCTCTCCTACACAAACATCATCTGGACCATCCTCAGGATCCCATCTACTCAACAAAGGAAAAAGGCCTTTTCCACATGTTTTTCCCACATGATTGTCATATCCCTCTCTTATGGCAGCTGCATCTTCATGTACATAAAGCCCTCAGCAAAAGAAGGAGTTGCCTTCAATAAGGGAGTAGCTGTGCTCAGTACTTCAGTTGCCCCTTTATTGAACCCATTCATTTACACTGTAAGGAACAAACAAGTAAAACAAGCTTTCAAGGATGTCACCAGAAAGATTATGAGCATTTAGTGAAGGTAAGAACCTCAAACCCAGAGGAAAATCTGAACAATATGAATGAAATTTATCCCCATGAAAACATAAGAACAGCTTCTCTAACCATCTCCTTATTAAAAAAACACCTCATATGAATATATCATAAAGAGGTGTCAAAGTTATGTTTCAAACTTACCAATGAGAGTAACGCCTCCCAAAACACAGTTCAAATATTTACTTCTAGTTAATAGACTTTTCAGCTGGACATTAAGATGTTGCAAAAGTGTAAGACAATTCAACTCTTCCCATTATTTTGAGACAACAGTTATTTAAATAAAAATATGTTATTTGTGCTAAGAAATGTGTTTCTTACAGTTATTTTAAACAAATTAATATATAGATTTTTTATTTTGTTTTAATTTCTAATACAATTTTTAAAGATATAACCCCTCAGTAGATAAATTTTATAGGAAAAAGATGTCACTGGATAACACTGTTAAGCCTGAGTATAAGAAGGAAATATTGGAGAAAAATTACGGGAATGTCACAAAAATGATGGTCCTGAGCTTAAAACTAGTAAAGCTTAGCTTTATAGGTGAGGCTCTTAATTTAATCAAACTCTTTCAGAATGTTGTCCAAATTATCAGAAATACTAGACACTTTCCAGAAGATGCTAGTAACTACATCTTGCAATAAGGCTCTACTCTTGCTATAAAGGCCATCTTTTCTCAAGTTAGAGACAATTTTCTTTCATTTTTATTGCTCTGACAATTCTAAAACTCTCTCCTGTAGACACTTAATACGCAAAGAATTTTCAGTTGTAGGGTTGATATTTCTGACTCTATCTGTTCTTCCAGTCTGGAAATTAAATGAAAACTATTACCAACGGTATCCCTAAGAGTGAACATCCAATCTCCTCGTAAGGGAAGATTCAGAAGAGTAGGGATTTTTTTTTTACTTTAAATTTATTTTATTTTTTCAGTGTTCCAAGATTCATTTTTTATGCCCCACACCCAGTGCTCCATGCAATACGTGCCCTCAGTACCCACCACCAGGCTCTCCCATCCCCTCACACCCTTCCCTCCAAGACCCTCAGTTTGTTTCTGAGTCCAAAGTCTCTCATGTTTTGTTTCTCTACCAGAATTACCCTACTTCTCATTTCCTTTCCTTCTCCTACTGTCCTCTATATTACCCCTTATGCACCGCAAGTAAGTGAAACCATGTGATACATGACTTTCTCTACTTGGCTGATTTCACTCAGCATAACCTCTTCCAATCCAGTCCATGTTGCTACAAAAGTTGGATATTCATCCTTTCTGCCAGTCAGAATGGCCAAACTTAACAAGACAGGGAACAACAAGTGTTGGAGAGACTGTGGAGAAAGGGGAACCCTCTTACACTGTTGGTGGGAATGCAAGTTGGTGCAGCCATTATGGAAAACAGTGTGGAGATTCCTTAAAAAATTAAAAATAGGGCTCCTCTATGACCCTGCAATTGAACTACTGGGCATTTACCCCAAAGATACAGATGTAGTGAAAAGAAGGGCCATATGTACCC
>PITA01027441.1:0-20926 GCA_004023965.1 Spilogale gracilis | reverse complement strand
CATTCTCACCAACATCTGTTGTTCCCTGTTTTGTTAATTGTGGCCATTCTAACTGGTGTAAGGTGGTATCTCATTGAGGTTTTGATTTGCACTTCCCTGATGGCATGTGATGTGGAGCATTTTTTCATTTGTCTGTTAGCCATTTGTATGTCTTTGGAGAAGTGTTTGTTCATGTCTTCTATCCAATTCTTTTTTTTTTAAGATTTTATTTATTGGACAGAGAGAAACATAGCCAGAGAGGGAACACAAGCAAGGGGAGTGAGAGAGGGAGAAGCAGGCTTCCCGCCAATCAGGGAGCCTGATGTGGGGCTCCATCCTGGGTCTCAGGGATCATGACCTGAGCCAAAGGCAGTCGCTTAACCAACTGGGCCACCCAGGCACTACCTCTTCTATCCAATTCTTAACTGGATTATTAGTTTTCTGGGTGTTGATTTGATAAGTTATTTATAGATCTTGGATACCAGCCCTTTATCTATAATATCATTTGCAAATATCTTCTCCCATTCTGTACTTACCTTTTAGTTTTGTTGATTGTTTCCTTAGCTATGCAGAGGCTTTTTATCTTGGTGAAGTACCAATAGTTCATTTTTGCTTTTGTTTCCCTTGCCTTTAGAGATGTCTTGGAAGAAGTTGCTGTGGCCAAGGTCAAAGAGATTGCTGGCTGTGTTGTTCACTTCTAGGATTTTGATGGATTCCTTCCTCACATTTAGTTCTTTCATCCATTTTAAGCTTATCTCTGTGGATGGTGTAAGAGAATGGTCCAGTTTCATTCTTCCCCATGTGACCGTCCAATTTTCCCCGCACCATTTATTGAAGAGCCTGTCTTTTTCCATTGGATATTCTTTCCTGCTTTCTCAAAGATTGGTTGGCCATAGAGCTGAGGGTCCATTTCTGGGATTTCTATTTTCTTCCATTGATCTATGTGTTTGTTTTTATTCCAATACCATGCTATCTTGATGATCACAGCTTTGTGATATAGCTTGAAGTCAGGCATTGTGATGCCCAGCTTTGGTTTTCTTCTTTAACATTCGCCTGGCAATTCCAGATCTTTTCTCATTCTATACAAATTTTAGGATTGTCTGTAAAGTGTCAATGGTATCTTGATAGGGAATGCATTGAATGTGGAGCTTGCTCTGGGCAGCATAGATATTTTGACAATGTTTATTTGTCCAATCTATGAGCATGAAATGCTTTTCCATGTCTTTGTTTCTTCCTCGATTTCTTTCATAAATGTTCTGAAGTTTCTAGGATACAGAACTTCTACCTCTTTGGTTAGGTTTATTCTTAAAGATAGCTATCTTATGGATTTCAGTGCAATTGTAAATGGGATCGATTCCTTAATTTCTCTTTTTTCAGACACATTATTAGTGTATAGAAATGCAACTGATTTCTGTACATTGATTTTGTATCCTTCCATGATACTGAATTGTTTTTTGAGTTCCAGAAATTTTGAGGTGGAGTCTTTTGGGTTTTCCACATCTAGTATCATGTCATCTGCAAAGAGAGAGAGTTTGACTACTTCTTTGCCAATTTAGATATATTTTATTTCTTTTTGTTGTCTGATTTATGAGGTTAGGACTTCTAGTACTATGTTGAATAAAAGTGGGCATACCTGCCATGCTCCTGACCTTAGGAGAAAGCTTTCAGTTTTTCCCATTGAGAATGATATTCACTGAGTTTTTCATAGATAGATTTCATTAAAAATTGAGGTATGTTCCCTCTATCCTTGTATTGAAGAGTTTTCATCAAGAAGGGATATTGTATTTTATCAAGTGCTTTTCTGCATCAATTTAGAGGATCATATGGTTCTTGTCTTTTCCTTTATTAATGTGCTCTATTATATTGATTGATTTGCAATTGTTGAGCCACCCTTGGATCCCAGGAATAAATCTCACCTGGTCATGGTGAATAAACCTTTTAAGGTACTATTGGAGCCTATTGGGTAGGTTCTTGATGAGTATTTTTGCCTTCATATTCATCAGGGAAATTGGTCTCTAATTCTCCTTTTTGATAGGGATTTTGTCTGGTTTTGGAATCAAAGTAAGGCTGACCTCATAGAATGAGTTTGGAAGTTTTCCTTCTATTTCTATTTTTTGAAAGAGCTTCAGCAGAATAGGTATAATTCTTCTTAAGTGTTTGATAGAATTCCTTGGGAAGCCATCTAGTCCTAGACTCTTGTTTTTCGGAAGGTTTTAATTACTGTATTAATTTTCTTGCTGGTTATTGGTTTGTTCAGATGGTCTAAGTCTTCCTGTCTTGCAATCGGTAAGTTTGTAGGAATGTATCCATTTCTTCCAGATTGCCTAATTTGTTGCCATATATATTGTTGCTCATAATATATTCTAACAATTACCTGTATTTCCATGGAATTGGTTGTGATCTCTCCACTTTCATTCATGATTTTATTAATTTGGGTCCTTTCTCTTTTCTTCTGGGTGAGAAGGCCAGAGGTTTATTGTTCTTATTAATTCTACTGAAGAACCAGCTTCTAGTTTCATTGATCTGTTCTACTGGTCTTCTGGTTTCTATTTTGATTTCTGCTCTAATTTTTATTATTTCTCTTCTCCCATGTCGATTGGGCTTTAATTGCTGTTCCTTCTCTAGCTCCTTTAGGGATAAACTTAGCTTGTGTATTTGAGACTTTGCTAAATTTTTGAGACCAGCTTACACTGCTATGTACTTCCCTCTAAGGACTGCCTTTGCAGCATCCCATAAGTTTTCAATCAATGTGCTTTTATTTTCATTAGTTTGCAAGAATTGTTTAAGTTCTTCTTTAATTTCCTGGTTAACTCATTTATTCTTTAGTGGATGTTCTTTTACCTTCAAGAGTTCCTTCCAAATTTCTTCCTGTGATTGAGTTCTAGTTTGAAAGAATTGTGGTCTGAAAATATTCAGGAAATGATCTCAGTCTTTTGGTATTGGTTGAGACCTGATTTGTGACCCAATATATGATCTATTCTAGAGAAAGTTCCATGTGCACTTGAGAAAAATGGATATTCTGTTGTTTTAGGATGGAATGTTCTGTTATATATATGTGAAGTCCATCTGGTCCAATATGTCATTCAAAGCCCTCCTTTCTTTGTTGATCTTCTGCTTAGATGATCTGTCCATTGCTGTGGGTGGGGTGTTGAAGTCCCCTACTATTAATGTATTATTATCAATACGTTTCTTTAATTTAGATACTAATTGGTTTGTATAATTGGCTGCTCCCATGCTGGGGGCATAGCTACTTACAGTTGTTAGATCTCCTGTCAGATCCACCCACTCAGTATGATATTGTGTTCCTCTACATCTCTTACTACAGTCTTTGATTTAAAATCTAATTCGTCTGATATGGGAATCACTAATTTGTCTGATATGAGAATCATCCAGCTTTCTTTTGAAATGACTAACATGACAAGTGGTTCTCCATCCCCTCACCTTCAATCTGGATGTGTCCTTAGATTCAAAATGAGTCTCATGTAGACAGTGTATGGATGGGTCCTCCTTTTTATCCAGTATGATACCCCGTGTCTTTTGATGAGAGCTTTGAGCCCATTTACATGCAGAGTAACTATTGAAAGATATGATTTAGTGCCATTATATTTCCTGTAAAGTCCCTGTTTCTGTAAATTGTCTCTGTTACTTTCTGGTCTATGTGCCTCTTGGGGTCTCTCTTTGCTTATGGCAACCCCCTTACAATTTCTTGCAGTGCTATCTTGGTGGCCAGATATTCTTTCAGTTTCTGTCTGTCCTGGAAACTCTTTCTCTCTTTCCATTCTGAATAACAGTCTTGCTGGATAAAGCATTCTTGGATGCATGTTCTTCTCATTTAGTATCCTGAATATATCCTGCCAGCCCTTTCCGGCCTGCCAGGTTTCTGTGTATAGGTCTGACGGTATTCTGAAGTTCCTTCTTCTGCATGTAAGGAATCTCCTCTCCTGAACTGCTCTCAGGACATCTGCTTTGGCTCTAAGATTTTCAAGCTTCACCATTATATGTTAGGGTATTTATCTGTTTTTTCTTATTTGGGGGGGTCCTCTCTGCCTCTTGGACATGAATGCTTGTTTCCTTCCCTAGACTAGGAGAATTCTTAGTTTGCTCAATATACATTCTAGCTCTCTCTCTCTTTCCACACCCTCTTGGATCCTAATCATTCTGACATTTGTTCTTTTCAAGGCATCATTAAATTCTCAAAGGCTTTCTTCATGGGCTATTAGTTACTTTTCTCTCTTTTCCTCAACTGCTTTCCTTTCCATCAGCCTGTCCTCTAGATCACTTATTCTCTTCTACTTCATTGACCCTAGTTATTAGAGCATCCAATTTAGACTACATCTCTTCTGATAGCACTTTAAAGGTCAGCCAGATTAGATCTCATTTCTGTGCTTAGAGATTCTGTATGGGCATTTATGTTTTTCCAAGCTTAGTCACAAGTCATTTTGTGTCTTTGTGACTCAGTACAGTTGTGGGCTCACATGAGCACCCTGATCCACTATACTCAGGTCACAGCTGGGTGCCATCCTACTGCCCTTTCTGAGGTGACCACTGTCATGAGAGCTGTTGTCCCATTGTGGGTGCAGACTCTGTGTGAGCCACACCCCACAAAATACCAAGGTTTGTACCCACTTCAATTCTCCTGAGGTAAGTCCTAGGGGCCCATGAGCATCCCTGCATGTTGTGTCTTTGCAACTGTGAGTGGTTGTGAGCTCATGCATGCACCTTACTCTGCTGCTCCCAGGTCATGGCTGCTAGGTGGCATCCTACTGTCCTTTCTGGGGCCACCACCAACCTGAGAAGTGTTGCTCAGTTGTGGGCATAGCCATTTCATCTCTCCCAGGGGATATTAAATGATCCACAATTTCCAATCCTTTTCAGGGTGCTCAGGCAAAGAGCTACCAAACCAGCTTGAGGTTTATGGTGACTGGAGGTGAAAATTTCTCCTGGGCTTGCTGATCATAACCAGGCTCCCCACTCCACTGCTTGGGTACACCATTGGATCAGGAACCCCCATTTTTTTCTGTTTCCTGGGATCCTGAGACCACAATGACCACTAAGATTTCTGCTCTTCTCATCCCCTATGCCCCTTTCACAGATGGATGTCTCTCACTGGAGCAGATTCCTACAGGTTCCAATTTTCTGGTCGGGTGTTATATCAGCTTCCTGTAGCTTGTTTGTGGAGGTTCCCTTCCTCTTCCATTTATCTTTTGACATTTCCTGAAGACTTATGATTTTGCACCTTCTACCTTGAAAAAGCATCATTTCTCTGCTTGTAGAGTTCCAGACATATTTCTTACATCTCAGGCTGACTTCATGTGTGTTCAGAATAGTTTCATAGATATCCAGCTAATTTTGAGTGGCCAGATGAAATGAGGTTCCCTCCTCTGCTACAATCTTCTAGAATGCAATTTCAGCTAACCTGCTCACAGATTTTTAATATAGCCTAGAAGAAACCCAGAAATGTGCAGGCATGGGGCATCTGGGTGGCACAATGAGTTAAGAGTCAAACTCTTGGTTTTGGCTCAGGTTGTGATCTCAGGGTCATGAGATCAAACCCCAAGTTGGGATCTTTACTCAGCATGGAGTCTGCTTAGGTTTCTCTCTCCCTCTCCCTCTGTCTGTTCTTCCTGTGCATTCTCCCTCTCTCTTTCTCTCTAAAATAAATAAGTAAATCTTTGAAAAAGACAGAAAGAGAAGAAAAAAACGGTATGTTGTAAGTTCTACCCTAGGTGAATGACTGGGAACCTAGGAAATTGGATATTACAAGTCACAGCTGGTACAAGGGAAAAGAGAACCACTTTTCTTTTAAGGTTTTTAAAGCTTTCTGAACCTACTCCTGTATGGCTGAGCAAGTTATCAAGGAGATAATAGATTTTGTTTTGTTTTTCCCTTGAAATGGTTGATTACTTGAAGAGCTTGCAATCTAGTTTTAGAAATGCACCTAACAAAGTAAGTGCAATATATAGGAATGGAGACGTGTGCTTTCACTTCTCCACAGCTAGAATTTAAAAAAATCCAGAATCAATGTTCTTCACCTCTATGCAAATTCTTAAACTGGATTATGCTACCAGTGTCCCCTTGAAAAGCAGTTGAGGCACTAGACACCTCAGGAGTAGAAAAGGGAGTTCTAGAATGTTTGGGTTTCTCTGTGCAAGTGAGAAGACATTCTGAAGTAAATCTGAGAATGACTTTTACCTAAGGCCATGCTTACATAGGATAATTTATGTATCATTTTTTTGTGTCATGTATGAGGATAGAGAACAAGAAAATTTGTGAGGATGTTTTAAGCTCTTTCTATCAGATGAAGAAAGGAAGGGGAGGAAAATCTGATCTCAGAGGAAGATTCTTTGAGTCAATATGGGGAAGAAAATTTGATGTCAAATCAGGAACAGTGACTGAAAATGACAGTCTGCTTCTGGTTTGAATTAATTAGAGAAATTTAAGGAGGAGTCTTCACAAGTTTTCTCCTGCTTTTTGCAGCTTCAGTTTGTATTTTGCATTAGTAGTGGTGCTCTCAATAAAAGTGATATTGGTTTTTGGAGATTAAAAATAGAAGCGCCCCAACCACTCCAACTGAAAAATAAATAACACACATTGAATAAAAGATGTCTGAATCTTCCTCTGTAAATTATACTACTTATATCTGTGATTATTAAAAATCAATTAAATTGGTTTACTTATCTAATGTACCTACTAGTTGCATTACTAAGAATTTATGAAGCTGTTTCATATTCTCTTATTTCAAATTTACACATCAGGATCAGCCTATGGAAAATGCTGCCTTCTTTTCTGGGTACAATGGGCACTGACTCTGATCATTTCATTTAGACAACACCATCCAGTAAAAATTTCTATGACGAGGATCTTCTGGCTGGCTCAGTTCAAAGTGCATATGACTCTGGATATCAGGGTGTGGGTTTATGTCCTACTTTGGGCATAGAGATTACTAAATAAATAAATAAATAAATAAATAAATAAATATTTTTAAAAAGAGAAATTTCTGTGATAATGGAAATGCTCAGCAGGTGTGCTGTCCAATCAAATAGCCACTATCCACATGGCTATTGATACCTGAAATCTGACTGTGAGACTTAAAAAAATGAATTTTTAAAAAGAGCTTATTGGGGAATCATTTGTGTACAATAAACAATGTAGCCACAATTTCCATTCCCTGTACTCTATTCCTTTATGTAAATCCCTATTTTCATGTAGTATCATCTTTTTGTGCCTGAATTTTTCCTCTAACATTTCTTATAGCCTGCACCTGCTGGTGATGAATTCTTTCAGGTTTTGTGTATCTGAAAAGTCTTCCTCTTATCTTCATTTTTTATAATTTTTTTGTTTTTACTGACTATTAAAGTCTAGGTTGACAGTGTCTTCTTTACAGTACTTAAAAATATGCTTTAAAAAATGCTTCATTGTCTTCTCACTTGCATTATTTCCAAGAAGATATCTCTTTTTTCCTTATCATTCTTATACTCTGTATGTAATATAACATTTTTTGTTGATCACTGATATCAAGCCATTTGATAATGATGTATATTGGTCTGGTTTTCTTCAGGTTTCTCATGCTTGGGGTTCTTCAAGCTTCATGGATCTGTGAGTTTACCAAATTTGGAATATTATAGTTGTTATGTTTTTGAAAAATATAAAAACTTTGAAAAATTTTTCTCTCCCTCCTTTTAAAGTTTGAACATGAGCTACATTTCACTGATATTCCATTTCTTCTTCTTCTTTTTTCAGTTCTCTTTTATTTCTATGTTTCCTCTTAGATAGTTTCTATTGCTACTTCTTAAAGGCCACTAATATTTTCTTCTGCAATGTCTAATCAGTCTTTAATTCTATCTAGTATAAGTTTCATTTGCTCCTTAGTTTTTTATATCTTCCATATGTCCATTTAACTTTTTGAACATAGAGAATGAAGTTACAATAATTGGTGTAATGTCTTTTAATTCTAACATTGATGTCTGTTCTGAGTCCGTTTCGATTTCTTAATATTTTTCTGCTTCTTTGCATGCCCAGTGAATTTTTATCAGTTACTGGACATTTTGAATTTTAAATATTGGCTTCTTGGTTTAAAAAGTCCCTATAATTATTCTTCAGCTTTATTCTGGGATACAGTTAAGTTATTTGTAAGTAGTTTGATCCTATGGTTCTAGTTTTAATATTTACTGTGTAAGAGTGGAAGAGAGCTCAGCTTAGAACTAACTATCCCAGCTGCTGAAACAAAAGTCTTCAATACCCTCTAACTGCTCAGACTGCTTGCGGGGTCAAGGAATATACTCAGCTCTGTGCCAGAATCAGGGAGTGTTACTGTTAGTTTTTTCCGGTGGGAATTTTTTTGGCTGGAGGGAGGGTTGCTTTAAGTAGTTTTCTCAAATGCATATGATCATTGATCAGTACTAGCTGAATAGGAATACTTGACGGAATAATCTGCATAGCTCTGGATTTCTGTCTTCTGTGCAGTTGCCTCTTCTCTAGAGCTGTCCTGCAAACCTGAGCTGCCTGGCTCTCTCCAGCTCCAGCTCCTCAACTGAGGGAGTCTGTCTGACTCTACATGAGTTCCTCAACACTAGAAATTCTCTCAAAGAAAAAAACTAGCAATTATGGGGTTCATCTCCATCGCAGAGATCCCTGTTTTTTTATGGCTTGGTTTCTCTTATCTTGAAAGCTGTTTTTCATAGATATTTTTCAGTTTTTTGGATGTGCCTGGTTGTTCAGGTGGAAGGATAAATTGAGTCCCTATTCTCTATCTTGATCAGAAACGGAAATCAAGAATTGGATTTCTGATTTAATTTTTATTTAAATTTAATTTAAATTAATTTATTTTACTTGAACTTAATTTTGTTTACATTTCAATTTAAATAGTAATAAGTTGTTCATAGTTGCCCTTATAAACAATGATACAGAAGCCATAGCTACCAAATGCCCATTGCAAACCAATAACAAAACTTGTTAGGCAGTAATTAGTTTCAGTACACATCAAAGTACAAGGCATCATCCTTTTAAAATACATGTTTAGGGGGTGCCTGGGTGGCTCAGCCAGTTAATGAATCTCCCTTTGACTCAGATCATAGTTATGGGCTCCTAGGATTGAGCTCTGGATCCGGCTCTCTGCTCAAAAGAGAATCTGTTTCCCCTCCACCCTCCCCCTCCCCACTTGTGTGTGTGTGTGTGTGTGTGTGTGTGTGTGTGTGTGTGTCTAAATAAATAAAAACTTCAAATAAATAAGTAAATAAATAAAAATATGTCTTTGGGACTAGTAAGGGTCCTTAAAATGTAGATGTCATAGTACCGAATCAACTTTAGTTGATATCTGTCACTTTTAATACTATATTGTAATCAGGAAAGACCCAGTTTTTCAAAAGAAATTTTGAATATAGTTGACACACAATGCTGCACTAGTTTCAGGTATACAGCATAGTGATTCCACTTCTTTATATGTTAAACTGTGCTCACCACAAGTGTAGCTACCATCTGTCACCACACAATGCTGTTATAATATCATTAAGTCTATCCCCTATGCTATGACTTTTGTTCACATGACTTATCACTGCATAACTGGAACCCTGTATCCATCACTCCTCTTCACCATTTTGCTCATCACCCTATTTCCCCATCCCCTCTGGCAACCACTAGTTTGTTCTCTGTTTTTATACATGAAAAGACCCAGTTGTTTTAATGCAACATATAATTTGGATGGATAACCCTGAGAAAAAGACTAGAAACTGAGAACAAAAATTAGGCTGAAAAGTAAATACTTGTTTAAAATTAGAAATTAAAAAAAGAAAATGAAAATTAGAAATGAATTATTACAAATTATAAAGTTAAAAAAGTTGACAAATACCACAGACATTATAAAAACCAGAAAGTTAACATGGTATGTATATTGTCTTATACAACTCTATGAAACCTTTAATTTTTATATTTTTGACTGAATACTCTTAGAGATAATATCTCTTTACATGATATAATTTTCTAATATTTTCAACATAGAGAAAATAGAAAATAACTTGGTCTTTCCTTTAGCTTGTTTGATTTAAATTTGTTACTTGTTATTGAAATATTACAAAAGTTCTTTCAAGTTCACAACCCATGGTTTCTAGTGTTCTATAGATGTTAAGGATTGTGGTCAAGTTTTGGAAAACTTTCATCAAGTTTCCCTGATATAATGAACTACAAGATTTCAGGGCATCAAGATTTTTTGTGCTGTAATTAATATTAACTACTACTTGAATTGAGTGAGGTCTTGTAAATTAGTTTGCTCTCAATGTCCTCACCATAGAGACACATGTACTATGGTAGCTCTATTGATGTTAATATATCATGTGTGGCAGAAGCCAACTTCCATTCTCATTAGGCATAAATGAGAATTGAATCATGTATTTAAAATTTTACACATCCAATGATTGTCTTCATGCTTTTATAAACATTTCTCCCTCAATACCCATATCCTTCTGGTGCCAGGCATTATGCCACATATCCATACATATGTGCTGTGTCTTCCATCCTGCATATTTGTGACATAATGCCAATCAGTTTGGCACAGGGGTGATGGGAGTATTTCTAGAAGCCATTCTTAAATGGCCATCAGTGATGGAATTATATACAGTTGTGACTGCAGAATTTCTCTCTCTGATATCAAACCGAAGGTATTCTCTCCTTGACTTCTTGGTTGAGTCCTCCAAATGCCTGTGATTCTCTAATGTCAACTAACTCAGTGGAAGTATGATGAAGGGGAAATCAGAATAGAAAAAGACAACAGTTTATTTCTTGCAATTAAGGTATCTTTTAAATTTTTTTCCAAGAGAAAGAAAGAAAGAAGAAAGAAAGAAACCACCAAAAAAATCACAGCCTTGATGGTGTTTGTGCAAATGAAAAGGCCTGAAGCTTCAACTTCATTGGCTTCAAAGGAAATCAAGCTCTGATTGTATTCTTCAATTTTTTGCCCTGTTCTTCTCATTGAGCTTCCATATAATTGTTGCATGATTATTAATTCTTCAGTAGTCTGCTTAATTTGTATCCATTCTTCTAAGTCTTTCCCCCCTGCCCCGCCATCCATTCTAATGCAACTGCCAAAGGAACATTGCAATACTGCATATCTTACATTCTTTTCCTTGATTAGATCTGCTAAAGATTACATATTGCCTATAAAGTAATTTGTAAATCTTTTGTGTGAAATTCAAACCTTTTCTCATTCAAAGCTCCTCTTCCTTCTTCCAAAACTTCCTTGTACAAAACCACTGCTCCGGTTTTAGTCTTCTCATTAATTCTAAAGCACTCTCCTCACTTTCCTTTACCTAAGAATCCTTGGTCAGGTGTTCTTTTCCTTTAAACTACAATTTAATAACCCAGTATTCTTGAGACCATCCCAAATCAAGCCTTTAGGGAAAGTAGTTTCTCCTTCCTCCAAACTCTTGTGGTACATATTGACCACACCAGTCATTTTTCACTAAGCATGGATGTTACTTACTTCTAGTTAGAACAATATCAGATTTTTCTCTAACACAAATTGGTAACTCTTTTAGTATTAACAGTTAACTATTTGTTTTCTGTGATTGCTAATGGTAGTCTAATACTACATAACAACTTTATGTTATTAAATAACAACATGTTGGGGGGCACCTGGGTGGCTGAGGGGGTTAAGCCTCAGCCTTTGGCTCAGGTCATGACCTCAGGGTCCTGGGATGGAGCCCCATATCGGGCTCTCTGCTCAGCAGGGTGCCTGCTTCTCTCTCTTTCTCTGCCTGCCTCTCTGCCTATTTGTGATCTCTCTCTCTCTCTCTCTGTCAAATAAATAAACAAATAAAATCTTTTTAATAAATAAATAAATAACAACATGTTGGTACTTTTCTTATGTTCTTCTAAATCTCTTTTAAATAAACACTTGTTTTTTTAAAGTATCGATGAAGAATAAAAAGGCAACAATAGCATTCAAATAATGCCTTGTCTTTTTTTAAAAAAAAAGATTTACATATTTTTTTTATTGTTACTTAATTTTTTTCCCAGTGTCCCAAGATTCATTCCCCATTCCCCACACAAGTGCTCCACGCAATAGGTGCCCCCAGTACCCACCACCAGGCTCTCCCATCCCTCCACCCCCCTCCCTCCAAGTCCCTCAGTTTGTTTCTGTGTCCAAAGTCTCTGTTGTTTCGTTTCTCTTCCTGGATTACCCTACTTCCCATTTACTTTTCTTCTCCCACTGTCCTCCAGGTTACCCCTCCGGCACCGCAAGTAAGTGAAACTATGTGATACTTGACTTTCTCTTCTTGGCTTATTTCACCCAGCATAATCTCTTCCAGTCCAGTCCATGTTGCTACAAAAGTTGGATATTCATCCTTTCTGATGGAGGCATAGTATTCCATTGTATATATGTACCACATCTTCTTTATCCATTTATCTGTTGATGGGCACCTTGGCCCTTTCCCCAGTTTGGCGATTGTGGCCATTGCTGCGATGAACATTGGGGTACATATGGCCCTTCTTTTCACTACATCTGTATCTTTGGGGTAAATGCCCAGTAGTGCAATTGCAGGGTCATAGGGTAGCTCTATTTTTAATTTTTTAAGGAATCTCCACACTGTTTTCCAAAGCGACTGCACCAGTTTACATTCCCACCAACAGTGTAAGAGGGTCCCCTTTCTCTGTAGCCTCTCCAACACTTGTTGTTTCCTGACTTGTTAATTTTGGCCATTCTGACTGGTGTAAGTTGGTATCTTAGAGTGGTTTTGATTTGAATTTCCCTGATAGCTAGTGACGCTGAACATTTTTTCATGTGTCTGTTAGCCGTTTGTATATCTTCTATGGAGAAGTACCTCTTCAATTACATATTTTTTTCTTAGTGAGAGAGTATAGGGGCCGGGGAACAAAAGGAGAGAGAGAGAATTTTAAGCAGGCTTTCCATTGAGCTTGGAGCCTGATGCTGGGCAATCTGAACTGAAACCAAGTCAGACACCTAACCATCTGCACCACCCAGACACCCCAATTAATGCTTTACCTAATGATTTTTGAAATCACATAGAAGAGGAAAAAACAATAAAAATAATACTTCTGAGGGGCGCCTGAGTGGCTCAGTTCGTTAAGTGTCTGCCTTCGGCTCAGGTCATGATCCCGGAGACCTGGGATCAAGCCCCCCCTCAGGCTCCCTGCTCGGCGGGAAGCCTGCTTCTCCCTCTTTCACTTTCCCTGCTTGTATTCCATCTCTAGCTGTGTTTCTCTCTGTCAAATAAATAAATACATAAAATCTTTAAAAATAAAAATAATAATACTTCTGAAAGATATTGTTGACATTGACACAATTATTTTCACTTCAGTAATGTAGTGGCATCTGACCTTCAACAATTTCAGATAAATTAAAAATTGTATACTAAATTAACCCCTAAGCATACTTTAAATTCTTCATAAACATGTGTATGTATACATTAAAATCTTTCCAGTAATATGCATGTACAATTATAAAATAAATAGGTAACTATGATGCACACACTTCAATACGTATGTAAATATCTTTTTTAAAGATTTTCTTTATTTGACAGAGAAAAACACATCCAGAGAGGGAACACAAGCAGGGGGAGTGATAGAGGGAGAAGCAGGCTTCCTGCTGAGCAGGGAGCCTGATGTGGGACTTGATCCTGGGTCTCCGGGATCCTGACCTGAGCCAAAGGCAGTCGCTTAACCAACTGAGCCACCCAGGCACCCCCATATGTAAATATTTTATAGTATTTTATATAAAGGAGTTATATATTGACAACTTGATTTATGCAAATTTAGTAGCATCAGAAGCAAAACATTTAAGAGGTAGATGTGCATAATTTAAAAGTAAGATTCAGGAGATCATCTCTTGGTTTGATACCCAGTCCTATCTATGCCTTGTTACTTTGATAAAGTTGCTTTAATGTTCTGCAGCTCAGTTCACTCATCTATACATTGGAGACAGTAATAGTCTCTTATTTAATTATGTTTTATAAGTACAGTGTTGCTAAATGTGCTTAGATCTGCATTTGGTATACAGTTGAATTCACTAGTGTTAATCATGACATTCTACAATATTCCCTTAAGTGTTAAGTCAGTATTGTTATTAAACAAGAACTACTATATGAAATCTAAATAAGGCAAGATATTTGGATACACACTCAGAGAGATAAAACCAAGAAAACAAAATAAAGAGGAAGTTTAAATCGATGTTAATTTGTGTGCCACCAGTTAAATTATTCAGCTTTCACAAAGATAGCTTAAAATTTGTATTTCTTGATTTGTCACACACACTGTTTTATTTCTTATTTTTGTCAAAATAAAAGACAAGTTTGGGTCTGTGTATCAAATTTTTGAATACACAAGCAAAAGGAAAAGAAAACAGATAGAAAACCATACCGGAAACAAAATTAAAGATAAGGAGAGACATCTGATGATAAAATAATCGATGCAAAAGAAGCATATCACAATCCTAAATACATATGCAAGCGTCATCATAGCTTTAAAATATATACAAAAGATTGATATAAACCAAAAAATAGACAAATCCACAATGACAATAGAATATTTAACACACCCTTCTAATAGCTAATAGAATAAACAGAGTAAGACATAATCAAAATATAAAAGATTTGAATTTGACCTATGAACACAGGTAGAATATTGACCATATAATGGGCCATAAAATCTCATCACATTTTTTTCATTATTTTTGTAAATTTTTAATTAAGTACCAATAAACATACAGTGTAATATTAGTTTCAAGTATAGAATATATAACAATACCAGGTGCTCACCACAACAAGTGCGCTTCTTAATCCCCATCACTTATTTAACCCATCTCCCCACTCACCCCCCCTTGGTAACCATCAATTCTCTGTAGTTAATCTGTTTCTTGGTTTGCTTCTCTCTCTCTCTTTTTTCCCCTTTGTTTGTTTTGTTTCTTAAATTCCAAGTTGAGTGAAATTATATGTTATTTGTCTTCTCTGACTTACTTATTTCACTTAACATTATATTCTAGCTTCATCCATGTCATTGCATGTGGTAAGATTTTGTTTTCAACCAACTCAGCCAATAGCTGAGTAATATTCCTCTGTATATGCACACCACCTTTTATTTATCCCTTCATCAATCAATGGACATTTGGGCTGTTTGCATAATTTGGCTTTTGTTGATAAGGCTGCTATAAATATTGGGCATATGTAACACTTTGAATTAATATTATTGCTTTCCTCAGATAAATACCTAGTGAGACAGTTGCTGGATTATATGGTAGTTCTATTTTTAACTTTTTAAGGACCCTCCCTACTGTTTTCCAGAGTGGCTGTATCACTTTGCATTCCCACCAACAGCACAAGAGGGCTCCTCTTTCTCTGCATCTTTGTCAACACCAGTTGTTCCTTGTGTTGTTGAATTTAGCCATTCTGACAGGTGTGAGGTGACATTTCATTGTGGTTTTGATGTGTATTTCCCTAATGATAAGTGATGAGCATCTTTTCATTTGTCTGTTGGTTATCAACATGTCTTCCTCAGAAAAATACCTGTTCGTGCCTTCTGCCCATTTTGAACTATTCATTTTTGGGATGTTGAGTTTGATAAGTTCCTTCTATATTTTGGATATTAATCGAGTCAAATTTTGAAAGAATAGAATTATTGAGAGTTCATCTTTACATCACAACAAAGTTAAACAAGAAACCAACTTTTTTGAAATTTTTTCTTCCAAGTTTTTATTTAAATGCCAGTTAATTAACATACACTGTAATATTAGTTTCAGGTGTAGGATTTAGTGATTCATCACTTACATCAATACCCTGTGCTCCTCACAACAAGTGCCCTCCTTCACACCCATCACCCATTTAACCCATCCACCTGCCCACCTCTCCTCCAGCCACCCTCAGTTTATTCTCTATAGTTATGAGTCTGTTTTATGGTTTTCCTCTCTGTTTTCTCTCCCTATGTTCATCTGTTACATTCTTAAATCCCTGATATAAGTGAAATCATATGGTATTTGTCTTTATAAGAAATCAACTTCAAAGGAAAATAGAAAAATCCCAAGTTCCCTGAAACAACACTTCCTCAGAAATTTTATTTTAAAAATCACAGTGGGACTTGTAGCTATTGCCATGTGAATTCACTAAGTTTAGTGAAGAGGTTAGGAAATGAGCTCACACATATCCTGTTGTCTGATTTATGAGGAAATTCAGAGCAAAGCAGTGTCATAAGAAAGACATGATATTCTCAGTACCAGCACTAGAAGAATTGGATGACCATATTTGTAAAAATGTATCTGTTGCCCTTGATACACAAAAGTCAAATGCAGTCTTAAATGTGAAAGAGAAGACAATGCTTTTAGAGGAGAGCATCA
This sequence comes from Spilogale gracilis, assembly GCA_004023965.1. Taxonomy (NCBI): domain Eukaryota; kingdom Metazoa; phylum Chordata; class Mammalia; order Carnivora; family Mephitidae; genus Spilogale; species Spilogale gracilis. The sequence goes on along the minus strand of PITA01027441.1, from coordinate 4,614 downwards.
CTATATCCTAAGAACAGGCAAGGAATCTTATAGGGCACAGAATGTGCTAATCCACATAGAAAAAAATTGAAAATTTGTTCCATTTTAAAATTTTTTTTTAAAAAGTCTTTTCTTTTTGAGCTCCAAACATTTTCTTTTTTTTTTATTACAATTGTTACATCCTGTGACATTTACAAGGAAACATTTTCCTGTAGCTGGAACAATAAACATGCAAGGGGCCTTAGTGACCCAATATTCCTTTCTGCTTAAACATGCCAGTGAATTCAGCAAGAATTTGTGATTTGAATCCTCTGAAAAACTGTCCAGCTTCAAACGCAGGCTACCTTTGTCAGCTGAACTCTTCAAGAATATGTTTGAAAAAATGAGAGTCAAGCATAATTATGTAAACAAAACATTTAATTGTTCAATTTAAAATGCAGAAATTGGGGCGCCTGGGTGGCTCAGTTGGTTGAGCGACTGCCTTCGGCTCAGATCATGATCCCGGAGACCTGGGATCGAGCCCCACATCGGGCTCCCTGCTAGGCAGGAAGCCTGCTTCTCCCTCTCTCACTCCCCCTGCTTGTGTTCCCTCTCTGGCTGTGTTTTCTCTCTGTCAAATAAATAAAATCTTAAATAAATAAATAAATAAATAAAAATAAAATGCAGAAATTCTGCCCATTAATAGACACTAAGCAAAATGACAACTCATGTATTGAGAGAATATATTTATAATAAATACTTTTAAGAATGTCTAAGAATATAAAAAGAATTCCTACAATGAGATAAGTAGAAGACAGATAACTCAATAGAAAATATATACACACAGAAGATTTGCATGGACAGTTCACCAAAGAGGATATCTAAATCACCAACTGCTACATGAAAGTCACTCAACTTCATTTGTTCTCAGGAAAATGCATACTAAAACCCCAGAGAATTACTGCTCTGATTTCACCAGAAAGGCTAAAATTACACAGGTTGAAAACATCAAGTGTGTTGAGGATTTGGAGCAATTCATATACTGCTGAAGGGAATAGCAATTAGCATAATCCTTTCAGAAAACTCTCTGATGCTACTGTTAGACTTAAACATATTCATCCGTTCTATCCTACCATTCCACCCTTAGGTATGCACTCATCAGAAATGAGGACATGTCTTCATCACAAAACTTACAACAGCAGCCCTATTCCTATTGGCTCCAAACTAGAATCTACTCAGATGCCCACGAAGAGGCACACAAATAAAATGTGGTATATTCAAAGAATTGAATATCACACAGCAATAATCTGTAATTAAACCCAACAGTGCAGTTGAATAACAAACATAATTTTTCTTGAAAGACTCTACACACTAAAAAATAAATATCTTTCAATTTATGTAAAGTACAAAACAGACAAATGGATTCCCTGTTCTCCGAGGGGAGGACAGTGGTCCCCCTATGTGTGGTGAGGGAGGAGTTGAGAGAGGCTGACTCGAAAGGCACAACAGGGGCTTCCCAGAGAGCTAGTGCTCTTCAGGGTCCTGAGCTTGGTGCTGGGTGCTCACATGTCTCCACTGTCTCAATATTCATTAAACCGTTTATATGCTCTTTACGCATATTATGTTTCAATATAAAGTTTAAAAACTCAGTGTTCAAATCTCTGGATTTTTGAATTAGTAAGAGCAGTTATGACCAGGGAGAGTGATCCTGTTGCTTCACACACATTTAAGAAGCCCTTAAGGGAACAGTTTCCTGGATTGTGGGGAACGCAGGCCAGCACTACATTCTTGGCAAAGTGTACTCACATTTGTCTGGGTCTTGTTTGTGAAAGCATTGCCCGGCTCCAAGTTCTGTAAATGATTTTTAAAAGAGCTTCTATTATTTTATCCTTTGAGGGTTTATGAAATCCAGAGGATATCAGCAGTTACAGCTTTGCACATTCCAAGGACTTGAACGTGTTCCAGCAGAGAACAGGCCTGGGTTTGTAAAAACAAATCAAAAGCAGGTCACAGCTTTCACATTCAGCGGGAATGCAGGGAGAATCAGATTCAAACTCTGACAATGCTGGGGTCTGGGCTTGATCTTTCTCTTCTACCTTGCAAAATTTCTGGTGGGAGGAGCATCTAGGACTCCCTTTAATTCCCGAGCTGTGTTTCAGTTTCCTTTTGAGCAGGTGCTTTCCTGCACTAATCACCTTTCTTAGAGGAAGAGAACTTGACATAGTGTGAGCCCTGTGAGCTACTAAATGTACTCCTAAAAGGTCCTCAAAATGAAATTTCTGGGGGAGATCGTTTGGCTTATGCTGTGGACTGTTTGTGTTGCACAAGGTAAGAGTAAAAAAAGGAAGACTTTTTCCTAGATTATAAAACATTTGCTAATATGCTTTTCACAATGGTAATAGGAATTTGCTCTAGAAGATGGGATTTAATTACTGTTCGGTAACTTCGTGTGCAAGTAGGTTTTGAAGTTGTTAAGTTTTTAAGAAGTAAGCAGTTTATTTAAATGATGTGAGTATTTATCATGGTTTTATTTAATGTAAAAACTCAAAAAATGAGTTTTTAAAAGATTTTATTTATTCATTTGAGAGAGAGAAACAGAGACAGAGAGAGGACAAACAGGGGGAGAGGGGGAGGGAGAAGCTGACTTCCTGGGAGCTGGAACCCCCCCCCCCCACTCCCTGGGGCTCCATCCCAAGGCCTGGAGATCAGGACCTAAGTCAAAGGCAGACACTTAACCATCTGGACTACCCCAGTGCCCCTCAAAAAATGTTTTAATAGGGGCACCTGGGTGGCTCAGTTGGTTAAGCGACTGCCTTCGGCTCAGGTCATGATCCCGGAGACCAGGGATCAAGCCCCACATGGGGCTCCCTGGTCCGTGGGAAGCCTGCTTCTCCCTCTCTCACTCCCCCTGCTTGTGTTCCCTCTCGGGCTGTGTTTCTCTCTGTCAAATAAATAAAATCTTTAAAAAAAATGTTTTAATAAACATTTTGAAAACTGTAATATATCATAATAATTTCCCTTGAAATCATCATAATTTATTTTTTTGCTTAGAATTTTCACCAAAATGTTTTGAATGAAAATATTAAGAAGCATATGAACATATATAGAACCGGAACAGAAATTAGAAGTCTTGTAGACAAGTAAGCATTACTTGTATCATTAGAATGAAAATATCACATAAATTTGAAAAATTAAACATTCAATGTCTGTAACATCTAAGTTATTCAAAAGGGTTTTTTCTTATGGTGTATTTGAAATATATTCTAGAAGGACAGCCTTTAGGAGTAATGAATATGAATGTAGAAGTTTTCTTTCTGATATCAGTAAGACAATTACTAGATTTATATTAAATTTAATTTTAGCACTACTTCTCAATAGATTAAAAAGTTTCTTTGGAGGAAATTTGGTTTCTAATTCATGATAGGTAACTAAATTATATGATAATATTTGACTGACATTTTTGAACCAAATCAGTTTCCTAATATTCATTAATTTCCAAAACTTTTCAGTAAGTCAACAAGTTTTGACTGAATGCTTACTTCATGTCAGCCTCTAAGCATTGAGAAATGTTAGCAAATAACATGAAATCTCTCTCCTTGAGTGTCTTTCAATCTAGAAAATAAAGTAGATATCTCTTAAATTATACCCTTTAGTCATTTTTGTAAAGTTTATTTAAATGCATTTAATTTCTTTCTAGGGCATAGCCTTTTCTCAGTTTTGCATTCTAATATGCTACTGCTTGATTTTTGGCTTGGAAACCTTATATCCAACTACTTTTTAAACTAGGTATTCCATCATTTTTCTGCACACATAAATATTACAGCTAGTATTCAAAAGTAAAATATTGTATGGGCAAAGAGCTCCAGAACCCTATTAATTTACCAATCATAGCAAACATCTTTGTCTTTTTTTTTAAGATTTTATTTATTTATTTATTTATTTATTTATTTATTTATTTATTTGACAAACAGAGAGAGAGAGAGCACAAGCAGAGAGAGTGGCAGACAGAGAGAGAGAAGCAGACTCCCAGTTAAACAAGGAGCCCAGTAAGGGACTGGATCCCAAGACCCTGGGATCATGACCTGAGCCAAAGGCAGAGGCTTAACCAATTGAGCCACCCAGGTGCCCCACAAACATCTTTTTCATTACATAAGTGTTTTTTCTCTTTTCTTTAAAAGGAATAGTTTCAGTCTCTCAATATTTACGTATGTTTGCTGAGGCTTTATGTAGGTATCATTTGTCATGTAAAGATTTGTTTTATTTCTAGTTCATATTTAAAATTCAAGAATTGAGGGCAAATTTAATTAAACTGTTTAAGTGATTACAACGTGGCATTGAAATATTAAAATTGGGTGCTACAAAGTATGTAATAAAAATTAAATCACAGTGATTTAACCTCCTTATATATTTGATACCAGCTGACTCATGGCATCTGTATTTTATATTTCATCAAAGTGTTTTTTTTTTTTTAAAGATTTTATTTATTTGACAGAGAGAAACACAGCGAGAGAGGGAACACAAGCAGGGGGAGCGAGAGAGGGAGAAGCAGGCTTCCCGCCGAGCAGGGAGCCCGATGTGGGACTCGATCCCGGGTCTCCGGGATCATGACCTGAGCCGAAGGCAGTGGCTTAACCAACTGAGCCACCCAGGCGTCCC